>WOXC01009442.1:0-254187 GCA_011680675.1 Gymnobelideus leadbeateri | reverse complement strand
AGATGCCTGAGAAGGTAATCAGGGAAAAGAAATCAAAAGGAACTTATCAAAGTTGAACTATTTACATTCCTATATGGAAAAGCAATATCTGTGACTGATGATATCTTTCTCACTATGAAAATAATGGAAGAAGGGGGTGTGGTCATATGAATACATATGTGAATGTGTGTGTATATGGTTACAGTTATATATGGATAGAGGGCATAGGTTGATTTTGTTGGGAAGGGAGAGTACTCAAGGGATGAAATTATGAGGTGAGAGAGGAAAGTGGCAAGAGGAGATGGGGAGAGACATGGTAGGGTAAACTATCTCATGTAGGGGAAGTGGTGCAAAGGAGGGGGAGAATAAGGAAGGCTAAAAAGGCAAAACCACATTCACATTGAATTTGGTTCAGGGAGAAAATGACATACATACTAAATGGATATCTCAACCTGCAGCAGGATAGGGGGAAGGGGGATGAGAGGAGGGATGATGGATGGGAGGGCATCCTTGGGGTGAGGGGAGGTTGGAAGTACCCACTATAGAAGAGGGACAGGATCATGTAGGGAATGGACCAGGTGGGGGTGGGATGAGTGGGAGGAATTATAAGCAGCCTTGTACAATATATCTACTATGATAATGTTTTGCATAGCTAGACATGTACAACATATACTGAATTACTTATATACCAAGAAGGAATGGGTGACAAGGGAGGAAGGAAATGGATCTGAAATTCGAGGTCATAACATTAAATGTTTCAAATATATATATAAATACTATTATTAATACTCTTTTGCCTATAATTGGGAGATAAGATGTGCAGGCATTGGGACACAAAGATTCATCTTCCTCTAATGGAAAAGTCGATGGGGGTATGGGAGAAGGTATGGGAGAGAGCAGATTGGAGGAAGCGATATCTTGTGGGACTGCTATTCTGGGAGGTTGGGTAGGGGAATAATGGGGGGAAAATGATTGTAACTCAAAATCTGGCGGAAATGAATGATGTAAAACAGAAGTTAATAAAGTATTTGTTTAAAAAAAATATTTAACATAAAGTGAAATGAGAACTTTACTATTTCTAATAAACATTATGGTAAATTGAAAAAAAAAAAAGAAAAGAATAATAGAGGTAATGGTTTTTACTTTTGAATGACACTATATATATACATTCCTATTCACATGTAAATACAATGATTCATAATATGACAGTATATGATTAGTACAGTTGGAAGGGACATTAAAAATCATCTCATCTGGGGGTGGCTAGGTGGCACAGTGAGTAGATCGTCGGCCCTGGAATCAGAAGGACCTGAGTTCGGATCCGACCTCAGACACTTAACACACAGACAAACAAACTAGGCCGTGTGACCTTGGGTAAGTTATTTAACCCCAATTGCCCTCCAAAAAGCAAAAAAAATAAATCATCTCATCTAACCCCCCTCCATTTACAGATTAGGAAATGATGCTCAGAGGGGTTGTCACTTATGGCACATAGGCTGTGAAGTAGGAGAACCATAATTTGAAAGTAGGTCTTTTTACATCAACTCAATTTCTCTTTCCACTGCCCCATACTGGGTTACAGACACTATGTGCTAAGTCAAACAAAGAAGACATGAGAGGAAATCTTATTCCCAACAAAAAGGTAAACTTTGAAACCTTAATTTAGTTCAGGGCTTATCCAGAAGTCCTTGGTTATAAAATATTACCTATTAAGCTATCACCTAAATGCTCACAAAAGGGTTAGATTAGATGTATTTAAAGTCCCTTCTGACTCTAAATCTGTGATGCTATGACATGTATCTGTTAGCTTTAATTAAGACATAAGAATAAAGTGGCAGAGCCAAGATGGCAGGAACTCACCTGAACTCCTCCCCAAACCCCTCCAAACAACTTTAATTTCTGACCCAAAATAAATTCTGGAGTAGCAAGACCCACAAAAGGAACAAGTGAAACAATTTCCCAGCCCAAGACAATTTAGAATGTTGGCAAAAAAGATCTGTTACACCAGGGTGAGAGTGGAGTGTAGTTCAGCCAAAGGCCAGAAAACCAGAGGTAGGCCTTGGGAGTAACTTTATCAGTAGTGGCAGTGGCTATTTCTGGACCTCTTAGCCCACAGACAGTAAGAAGGTCAGAAAGCTGTCCAAAAGGAGATTATACAGAGGTCCCTTTGCTGGCAGTGGAAGCAGGATTGTTGCACTGCCCATACTTGAATCTGGGTTGCAGTCCTGGTTCTCAATTCCAGGGTAAGGAGCAGCATTAGCACACCAGTGCTTGAAGCCACAGTTGAGCAGGGGCCTGGGTCACAGTTCCAAGGTGGAAAATAGAACTTGTGTTTGCTTACAGACCAGATCATAGAACAGGAGATTAGTAAACACACCTCTCCTTAGATCATACCATCATGGAAGAAATGAAAATTTACAGTCCTCAGAATGACCTCTGAAAATAGCTGCATAAAAGACTTGAAACTTGGGATGGTGCCCCCTCCACTCCAGAAACAGAGCCACACTTTAGCACAGAGTTAAAAGTCAAGAAATAGGCTGGGGGGCGGCTAGGTGGTGTAGTGAGTAGAGTGCCGGCCCTGGAATCAGAAGGACCTGAGTTCAGTTCTGGCCTTAGACACTTAACAAACACAAACAAAAAGCTAGCCATGTGACCTTGGGCAAGTTACTTAATCCTGATTGCCCTCTAAAAAGCAAAAAAAAAAAAAAAAAAGAAATAGGCTGGAAAAATGTGCCAACAACAGAAAAAGATCCTAACTGTATGAAATTACTATGATGACAGGGAAGCTCAAATCACGAACTCAGAAGAAGACAACAAAGTTAAAACTGCTATATCCAAAGCCTCAAAGAAAAACATGAATTGGTCTCAGGTCAGGGATGAGCTCAAAAAATTTTTTTTTAAATCAAGTAAGAGAGATAGAGGAAAAATTGGGAAGAGAAATGAGAGTGATGCAAGAAAATCATGAAAAAAGATTCAACAGCTTGGTAAAGGAGTATAATGGCAAGCAAAATAGCATTTTTGCTGCTTTTCTGAATTGAATTTTAGCTAATCAAGTACCTTTGAGTCCCACCTTTGATTGTATCAAGAGTCTTTGATTGGAAACAGTATGCATTGTATTGCCCTTAATAGGTCTAAGGGAATTTGAATATCTCCCCTGCCCTTAATAGGCTGAATGTAATCATATGGGAAACCATGGTGTGAGGAACTTGTTGAAAGTGTGGAACAGGAAGGGTAAAGCAGGAAGGAGCAGAGCAGAGAAAAGCATGAGCAGATCTGGGAGCGAGGAGAAATGAGAGAGAGAATATTTGTGATGTTGGCACTCTGTTGATCTATATTACTTTCTCAGACAGAAGCCTTGTCTGTTGTTTTGTGTTAATTTCCCAGACAGAAGTCCTGTCTATTGTTGTGTTGATTTCTCAGACAAAAGCCCTGTCTGTTTTTTTGACAGAAAGCAAATTGAGAGGATAGCACTGGTAATGTATGCAAATATTGTGTGTAAATATTGTAGCCCTGTTAAGCTTTGTTTTCCCAGAAGCAGAAACTGCAAAGAGCTTGGAGTGAAGCAGTCCCTGTGAGCTGAGATATGGAACAGGAGAGCTGCCTACATGTGAATCCAGGCAGTGTTGGGAGTTGTCAACCAGAGGAGAGGGAGCCATGGGGTTTGGAAGTCAGCCTTGAGTAAAGATGAAAGAGGACTTTACTTGGATAATCAGTATTGACTGAGGAGATTGTAACTTACTGTGACCTAGGGGCAAATGGTGTTTGTATTTTCTGCTACCCCTTAAAGAGGACTATAAGATATACTGAATGATATGTTTTGTTTAACATACTGTGGTTACCTTAGTAATAAGTAGTCATGCTATGCTGTTGCGAATGTTATGCTTTAGTTTATTACTGAATAAATAGAGAGTTCATTATACTATGTCATTAAACCCTTAAAATTATTCGCAATGGCAGTCCTCAGGAGAGCTGCCCATGATTGGCTTTACAAGGAGGCATAAACAATGCTAAAGAAAATTATACCTTAAAAATCAGAATAGGTGAAATGATCAAAGAAGCACAAAAATCCAATGAAGAGAAAACTGCCTTGAAAAGAATTGTCCAAACGGAAAGGAGGTACAAAAGTTCACTGAAGAGGGGAGGCTAGGTGGTGCAGTGAGTAAGAGCGCCGGCCTCGGAGTTGGGATGACCCGAGATCAAATCCAGCCTCAGAAAATGAGCACCCACACATAAATAATGACTAGCCGTGTAATCTTGAGCAAGTTACTTAACCCCAATTGCTTTAAAAAAAAAGTTCACTGAAGAAAATAATTACTTAAAAAATAGAATTAGACAAGTAGAAGCTAATGACTTTACAAGACATCAACAAACAATAAAACAAAATTAAAGGAATGAAAAATAGAAGACAATGTGAACTATCTCATTGGAAAAACAGCTGACCTAGAAAATTGGCCAAAGAGAGAAAATTTAAGAATTATTAGAGTACCTGAAAGTCATGATGAAAGAAAGAGCCCAGATATTAACTTTTAAAAAATTGTTACGGAAAGTGACCTGATATTTTAGAATCAGAGGGTAAAATATAAATGGAAAGAATCTGCTGATCACCTTCTGAAAGAGATCCCAAAATAAAAAGTCACAATCAAATTCCATACCTTCTAGGTCAAGGAAAAATTATTGCAAGCAGTGAGAAAAAGAAACAAAAAACAATTCAAGTATCATGGAGTCACAGTCAGGTTAATACAAGATTTAGCAGTTTCTACAGTAAAGGTCCAGAGGGATTGGACTATGACATTCCAGAGGACAAAAGAGCTAGAATTACAACCAAGAATCACCTACCTGGCAAAAACTGAATACAATCCTTCCGGGAAAAATGGATATTCAATGAAATAAAGGACTTTCAAACATTCCTGATGAAAAGACCAGAGCTGAGTAGAAAATCTGATATTCAAACAGAAGATTCAAGAAAAGCATAAATAGGTAAACAGGAAGGAGAAACATAAAGGATTCAATAAGGTTAAAATGTTTATATTCCTACATGAAAAAATGATACTTGTAATTCCTAAAATCTTTCTCATTATTAGGGCAGTAAGAAGGAGTATAGAGGGAGTGGATGGGAGCTGAATATAATGGTTTGATTACCTAAAAATGAAATTAAGAGTTGAGAAAGAAGAATGCATTGAGAGAAGGGGAGAAGGAGAGATAGAATTGGGGTAAATTATCTCCCATAAAAGAGGAACAAAAACGTGGAAAGACTTAAATGAAGTGAAGCAAAGTGAAATGAATAGAACCAGAAGAGCATTGTAAATGGTAACAGCAATATTGTGAGATGATCAACTATTGAATGACTTAGCTATTCTTAGCAATACAATGATCCAAAATAATACTGAAAGACTTATGATGAAAAATGCTATCCCTCTCCAGAGAAAAAAAATGATGGAGTCTGAATTCAGATCAAAGGATATTTTTTTCTTTTTTTTCTTTACTTTTCTTGTCTTTTTTGTCTGTACTGACTAACATGCAAATATGTTTTGCATAACTGCACACATTTGACCTAAATCAAATTACTTTCCTTCTCAATGAGGGAAGAAGGAAAGGAGGGAATGATAAAAATTTTAAATGAATGTTAAATTTTAGAATTTTAGAGGGGTGGGTAAAATAAGGAACAAGAAAATAAGGGGAAAAGAAAAAGTAACAAAGATAGAGTAAAAAGAAGCCGAGAAGGAAAATAATGAGTAAAAATAAGATGGAGGGAAATTCCCAAATAGTAATTAGAATCTTATCAAGTCTATAAGAATACAAGTCATTCTCTAATTAATGAATGGTCAAATGATATGAATAGGCAGTTTTCCAATGAAGAAATCAAAACAATTATAGTCATATAAAATGCTCTAAAACATTATTAATTAGAGAAATGCAGATTAAAACAACTGTGAGCTATCATTTTATACCTACCAGATTAGCTAAAATGATTGAAAGGGAAAGTGACAAATATTGGAGATGTTACAAAGTTGAAACATCAATTCATTGTTTGTGGAAGTGTAAAAAATTATTTTGGAGAGCAATCTGGAATTATGCCTTTGAGTTATTAAACTACCCATACTCTTTTGGTATCATAAGAGAACATTGTATGCAGCAACAGCAATATGGTTTTAAGAATGAATTTGAGTGAATCAGCTATTTTGTCTATTATAAATACCCAAATTAAATATAAAGGACATATAAAGAAAGATGCTATCTACTCCAGAGAAGGAACTGATAGATAGATATATAGAATAATTTTACATATATATTCTTATTTGTGTCTAATGGCAGCCATCTCTGGGGTGAACTATGGGTGGCAGGGAGGGAAGAAAAAGAAGAAATTTGCAAGATAATTTTGTTGTATATTTGAAAGGAATATCAAGTTGTGTACAATTGCCTATTTTTAATGTACTACGCTATGGATGTGCTTGTTTTCCCCCATAACTTAAAAATTAAAATTAAAAAAAGAATATTAAAATTTGTTCTTACATGTAATTGAGGAAAAATAAATTATTAAAATAGAAAGATATAAAATGAGATGAAAGTACATTCTTGATTGTGTTTTAATCCATTTCCCATTTCCTATTGGGACAAAGTCCAATGGCAATTGTTTGGAAAAAAAAAAACTATAAATATTTCTATAAACCTACTTATGATTAGTTAAAAAAAAAGTAGTCCGGAAAGGAAAGGGAACATTTTTCTAAAAGGCTATGTGCTGTTTATTCAGTGGCTATTTTCAAAAGTTAACATTTATGTTAGCAAGATGAGTTCAGGTCACAATAAGAACTCATGGAAAGAACAGAGAAGTATTGTGACTCACTCTAATAAGATAAAAAGTTATCCTAAGTGTTACCCAATATAGGAACAAAAGCAACAACAAAAAAGGGAAATAAATTGAATGAAAGAATACTGATTTATTGGGTTTGTTGTGGCACATAGTTGTAAATCTGACGATTAACTATTTTTTTAACTAAAGAAAAAAATATCCAATTGGAAGGCTTGCTTCAGGAACTGTACTATAATATAGACTAGTCTCATTTTTTAATTAAAGTAAAAGTTAGTATGAAGGCTCATACCTATAACCACAATCTATACAAGAAAGTTCAATATAGGCTAAATATTAGTAAAGAGAACTAACTGGTATCCATTATGAGTTTTTAGAGGATATTGGAAATCTTTACTGTAATTTAAATGGTGAAAGAAATGAAATAAGTGATAACTACCAAAGGTAGTCCAATAATAAAATTATTTATTCAGGTCTCTAAGTTGTAATAACACTTTACATGTGTAGAAGGATTTTATGGTTTTTTGTTTTTTGTTTTTGCTTTTTGGAAGGCAGTTGGGGTTAAGTAACTTGCCCAAGGTCACACAGCTAGGTTTTTGTTTGTGTGTGCGTTAAGTGTCTGAGGCCAGATCTGAACTCAGGTCCTTCTGACTCCAGGGCCGACGCTCTACTCACTGAGCCACCTAGCCACCCCTTGATTTTATGGTTTTTAAAGCCCTTACATAACCTGTCATATTATTTTCTCAATATTCTTGTGAGATATCCTACAGACAGGTATCATTATCTTCATTTTTCATATAAGGAAATTTAGCCCAACAAAGAATTGAGGGGTTTGAACAGATGCACAGAGCTGGTGATATATTAAATGACAGAGCTGAGGCTATGAAACCCTAGCTGCCCAGGTAGTATAGGGCCAGTCCTTCTATGGGAAGAAAAGGGGCAATGTGGGGATGTCCAACCATACCCGCTAAACAAGTCTTACCCCACTCTTCCAAGACAGGAGCCTCATCATCCAGGATGATGCCAATCTTGAAGACCTGGATGAGGCAAATTGATTTTCTTTTAAAGAGTTTCTGAAAACCAAGAACCAAAGAGTGGGCAACTAATACTAGAATTCACACAAAGGGATTTACCAGATCTGTACAAGGGAATCTAATGAGATAATATTTGTAAAGCACTTAGCATAATGCTTAGCACATAGTAGATACTACGTAAAAGTTATTATTATCAATTATTTGATTTTTATAAGGTTTCTTAATTTAAATACTAATTATTCTGCTTAGGCATATTATTAAACTTTTAAAATTAAATTTTCTATAACAAAATTTAGGATGCTGAGGTTATAAGACATTTCCAGATTAGTGTAGGAACATTTGACTTTTTTTTTTTTAAACTTTTTTATTATATGCTTAAAAGGCACTGAAATTCTCTGGTCGTGTTGTATTTTTCTTAAAGCTGCTTGATGTAAAAAAATTAGTTTTTAAAATTAATATTAGATTTTTTCACCAGCTTAAAAAAAAGGATGCTTAGCATCTGCCATTTCATTAAAGATTCCTTCCCCCACCACCTCTGGTCAGGGTTATACTTAATTTTGCTGTGTGAATTATTCTTGGCTGTAAGCCTATATATTTTACAAACTCTGTGTTCCATTACAATGTTAGCTACATAATCTTGTGTGATCCTGACTGTGTCTATTTAATACTAGAACTCTTTATTTCTGGTTGTTCAGAGTATTTTTCTTTGATTTGGAGCTCTTGATGTTACTGGGAATTTTCATTTGGGGTTTATTTCAGGAGATAACCAGTAGATTGTTTCAATTTTTGCTCTCCACCCTCTTCTCATGATTTCTTTAATATGATATCTAGGCTCTTTTTTGTTACAGATTTTAAATGATGTATTGCCCTGTTTTCCAGGTAAACCTTATATTTCCTTCTATTTTCAGTGTTTTGATGTAAAACAAAATCTCTTGATGTTTCATGGAATCATTAGCCCCTGCTTGGTCCATTCTAATTTTAAAGGTAAATTTTAAATAGGTAGAATTTTTTACCCCTCTTATGAGGTTTGGTGTTTGTTGTTGTTTAGTTTTTTTTTTTCCAGTCATGTCTGACTCAAAACCTTTTTGAGGTTTTCTTGGCAAAGATATTGGAGTGATTTGCTATTTCCTTCTTCAGCATATCTATAGACAAGGAAACTGAAGCAGATTTAAGTGACTTACACATGGTCACACACCTAGTAAGTGTCTGAGACCAGGCTTGAACTAAGGTGTTCCTTACTCCAGGACTAGAGCTCTATTCTCTACTCCACTTATCTGTCCTCTTATAATGCACAAAGCTTTTAATTATCTTTTCACATTTTTCTTCCAATGTTTTCATTTCTTTTCCAGTTCTTTCCTCTAATGTTCTCATCATTTTAAATTCTCACAAAAAGAAAAACTCTTAAAACTCTTCCTTCATTTCTTCTAGGAATTCTAGTTGGCCTGAGGCCAAGCTGAATTTTTCTTTTAAGCATTTCTTATAAGTACTTTGGAATTATTCTTTTATTCTTGGTTTATGCCTTGGCTTCAAAATCATTGGCTTCAAAATAACTCATTGGCTTCAAAATAACTCTTTATGGTGGGGATCTTTTGTGTTCACTCATTGTTCCAGCCTTACTTCTCAAGTCATAACTTTTTGTTATGACCAGGTTCTGCACCCTTTTGGAAGGAATATCAGTGCCTTTTTGGTCCTCTTCTTATTATCTGGGGTCCTGTTGTTTCTCTTTCCTAGGACTGAGTGCTATGTTTTTCACAGATCTCAGGGGAGGCTCAGGCTGGGGACCTGCAAGATTTGAGAATGTAAAGAGTTATTTTATGCCTTCCTTTTCTTAGTTTTTCAAGTTCCTGACCCCAGTTTGGATGTAGGGAACACAACTATAGGATTTTCCATGGTTGTAGGTCTAGTAGGCTGTTGCTGACTTCAGTTCCTGTCAGAGTCTTCCATTGAGTTCCATGCCCTGGTGATTTAGTTGCAATCTTCAGAATGGGTTTAGGGCTGAATCTGTGAAACTCAGGGTTTAGTGTTACTTAACAGCTGTTCATTTTTTTCCTACTCTTTGGCAATTACACTGTAAGAGGTCAGGTCCAAGCTCTGTTCCAGAGCTACAGATTGCTTTCTAAGTCCATTCTTAATACACAGCCCAGTTGCAGAATGGATCTATTTCTGATCCCTGCAGCCACCCTTTGCTCTGGAAACCAGGTCAATATATATCTAGCCCCAGATCCCTTCCTAAATCCATTTAAAGACAACCTAGTTGGGGCAGAAACAGACTTGCAGGCTGGTTCTGGTTTCTGCTCCTTGAAAGGCTCACAGGATTATAATCTGCAACCAGTCTTCCTGTGGAATTCAGTCCCAGTTTAGCTTGCACCTAACTTGAGATAAATTCATAAGTCCATGTTGGAGCCACAAATAGATCCAGTGTAAAAGAGACACAACTACTGGCCAGATCCTGGAAAAGTGACTCACTGTTTCTCCTTGGGTTTTCCAGTCATTACTTGTTCTGGTGTTCTCCTTAGATCTTTGATGCAGGAACTCTTTGGGAAGAGCAAGGCTGTGCTTCTTTCTCCTACAGTGCTATCTTGGTCCATTTCCTTCCCACCTCTTTTTTCTGGAGATTTTCTATTTGAGGAGTTAGGTTCCTATAATTTCACTATTACATCCCTTCAGGGATAATCATGGGGGTTTAGGAGTTGTTTTTCTAATGACATTTTCCTCAAACTCCCATCAAAGTATTTTTCCTCCATGATAATCTCTTAATATTAATTATTTACACTTGGTTAACTTTTAGAAATGAGTATTTGTTTAGGTCATACAATAATAGTTGATACAAAATATTTCCGTAAAAGTTTGTAATGTATTCTTCCACAGGTACATAAAGAATTTAGAGGGAAAAAAGGTTTAAGCTTAGAAAGAATATATGGTTAAGGGGTTGTATTTATCCTTTGTTCTTGAAGATGACCATAGCATCAGGGAGATGATGACATGACTTGCAGTTGACTTTGACTGGAGTGAGGGAGGGCTGTACAAGGTCAGCAGTCTCACTTTCTCCTCCAGAGTCATCTGGTGTAACTCACAGGTCTTGGAGGTTCATTTGTTTGAGACTTCAAGATGTTTCATTTTATGTATGGTCCATTTTTTTCCTTCTGGGCTATTGAATCTGTCTCTAGTCTGTCCTTGACTTCTGATGCAATAATTGCTACCAGATGTTCTGGGGATATTACTAGGATGCTGATTGGAAGATGTTAAGTCCAAAATCTTCTAGATCTTCTGAAGTTCATAAGTTCTTTTTCCAGCCAAGAAGGGGGAGGGAAGGGCAGGAGAGGACCAAGAAACTCCCCCCCCTCCCAAATATTTCTTCATCAAGGGTTTACCTGGAATCCTTTCTCCTGCTGTCTCCAGTCTGCAATTCCAACTAGCTCAATGGTTTTCTACAGGCTCCAGAGACAGAGAGTGTCACTAAGTCCCTAGTCAATCTAAATAGATTTCTTCTTGTACTTGCTGAGGTACTAAAACTTGTTCACAGATAGTGAACAATTGAGATATGTTCTCACTTGATAAGAACTAAGTGGGGTGAGGGTGATTTTGTCCTTACCCTTACATACTAATTCATGTACAAACCTTGTATGACACTTCTCAGATGCAAGTCTTGATTGCTAACATTCTATAACTTACATACACCTACCATATATCTTTTCATTGACTTTTGGGAAACATCATATCTTAATTCTTCGGAGATCATGGTGTTCCACAACTCACAGCCACACTGCATCACCAGAGGAATATTGTTGCTAAAAAGGTAAATTCTATAGCAGTGGGTAGTTTTAAAATCATTAAAAGTATAACATATAGGGGCGGCTAGGTGGCGCAGTGAGTAGAGCGCTGGCCCTGGAGTCAGAAGGACCTGAGTTCGGATCCGGCCTCAGACACTTACCACACACAAAAACCTAGCCGTGTGACCTTGGGCAAGTTACTTAACCCCAACTGCCCTCCAAAAAAAAAGCAAAAAAAAAAAAGTATAACATAATTTTACAAATTCAATGCAGCCAAGACTCCTCTTGCTTATAAATTATGTCCCAAATTCATTGTCTAACAGCTATGTCTAAGATATACATTCAAATAAGCTAATTTATTTGGCTGCTCATCCATGCATATCATTGTTTGAACAATATCCATTTTTCATCTACTTGTTTTGTCATTGTGAATGATTAGATCTAGGGGGTGCGGAACGTGTGGCCTTGAGGCCACATGTGACTCTCTAGGTCCTGAAGTGTGGCCTTTTGACTGAATCCAAACTTCACAGACCAAATCTTTTTATCAAGGGATTTGTTTTGTGAAATTTGGATTCAGGCAAAAGGCCACACTTGAGGACCTAAAAGGCCACATGTGACCTTGAGGCTGCTGGTTCCCCATTACCAGATTAGACTAATCTCTTTTCACCACTATGAGTTCCACTCTGGAGGTTGTGTAATGTTCTCAGAATTAATATAATATACAGTGGCATCATTAATGAGTATAAGAAGTCAGAGAATTTAGCAATTAATAGGCAGAATTTTTTCTTTTTCTTTTTGGACTCAGGCTTATAGATTAAGGCTAAAAGGAATCTTAGATATAATCTCATTCAACACCTTTATTTTACAAATGAGGATACTGAAACCCAGTAAGGTTCTCCAACATATCCAAGGTCATAGAGGCAGCAAATTACAGAACTAGAATTTGACCCATGTCGTGAATTTTGCTGGTATCCAAGAATATTATTTTTTTTTATTTTAAACAAATGTTTTATTAACTTCTGTTTTACATCATTCATTTCCACCAGATTTTGAGTTACAATCATTTTCCCCCCATTATTCCCCTACCCAACCTCCCAGAATAGCAGACCCACAAGATATCGCTTCCTCCAATCTGCTCTCTCCCATACCTTCTCCCATACCCCCATCGACTTTTCCATTAGAGGAAGATGAATCTTTGTGTCCCAATGCCTGCACATCTTATCTCCCAATTATAGGCAAAAGAGTATTAATAATAGTATTTATATATATTTGAAACATCTAATGTTACGACCTCAATTTTCAGATCCATTTCCTTCCTCCCTTGTCACCCATTCCTTCTTGGGAGATAAGTAATTCAGTATATGTTGTACATGTCTAGCTATGCAAAGCATTATCTTGGTAGATATATTGTACAAGGCTGCTTATAATTCCCTCCCACTCATCCCACCCCCCCACCTGGTCCATTCCCTACATGATCCTGTCCCTCTTCTATAGTGGGTACTTCCAACCTCCCCTCACCCCAAGGATGCCCTCCCATCCATCATCCCTCCTCTCATCCCCCTTCCCCCTATCCTGCTGCAGGTTGAGATATCCCATTTAGTGTGTATGTCATTTTCTCCCTGAACCAAATTCAATGTGAATGTGGTTTTGCCTTTTTAGCCTTCCTTATTCTCCCCCTCCTTTGCACCCACTTCCCCTACATGAGATAGTTTACCCTACCATGTCTCTCCCCATCTCCTCTTGCCACTTTCCTCTCTCACCTCATAATTTCATCCCTTGAGTACTCTCCCTTCCCAACAAAATCAACCTATGCCCTCTATCCATATATAACTGTAACCATACACACACACATTCACATATGTATTCATATGACCACACCCCCTTCTTCCATTATTTTCATAGTGAGAAAGATATCATCAGTCACAGATATTACTTTTCCATATAGGAATGTAAATAGTTCAACTTTGATAAGTTCCTTTTGATTTCTTTTCCCTGATCACCTTCTCAGGCATCTCTTACTTCTTGCGTCTGGATGTCAAATTTTCTATTCAACTCTGCTTTTTTCCTCAAGAATGCTTGAAAGTCCTCTATTCCAATGAATGACCATATTTTCCTCTGAAACAAAATACTCAATTTTGCTGGGTAGGTGACCCTTGGGTTCATTCCCAGTTCTTTTGCCCTCTGGAATATCATATTCCATGCCCTTCGATCCCTCAGTGTAGAAGCTGCCAGGTCCTGGGCTATTCTGATTGTGTTTCCACAATATTGAAATTGTTTCTTCCTGGCTGCTTGTAGTATTTTCTCCTTGATCTGGGGATTCTGGAACCTGGCTATAATATTCCTGGGAGTTTTCTTTTTGGGATCTTTTTCAGGAGGTGATTGGTGGATTCTTTCAACCTCTATTTTGCTCTCTGGATCTAAAACATCAGGGCAATTTTCCTTGAGAATTTCTTGAAGGGTGATTTCTAGGTTCTTTCTTTGATCATGGCTTTCAGGTAGTCCAATAATTTTTAAATTGTCTCTCCTGGATCTATTTTCCAGGTCAGTGGTTTTTCCCATGAGATATTTCACATTGCCTTCTAATCTTTCATTTGTTTGGATCTGCTTAACAGCATCTTGATTTCTCATAAAGTCATTAGCTTCCATTTGCTCCAGTCTAACTCTGAAGGAATGAATCTCCTCAGTGAACTTTTGAGATTCTTTTTCCATCTGGCAAATTCGACTTTTTAAGGCATTCTTCTCCTCATTGCCCTTTTGGGCCTCCTTTGCCATTTGAGTTAGTCTATTTTTTAAGGTGTTGTTTTCCTCAGTCAGGCTGTTGACCCTCATTTCATACTTTTCCTGCATCCTTCTCATTTCTCTTTCCAATTTTTCCTCCACTTCTCTTATTTGATTTTTAAAGTCCTTCTTAAGGTCCTCTATGTCCTGCAACCCGCTCATGTTTTCCCCTGGGGCTTTTGGAGCAGGACTTCTGACCTCACAGTCCTTTTCCCGCTCTATGCCCCCAAAATAGGAGTCTAGGGTTGCATTTTTCTGTTTCCTTTGCCTTGGCATGTTGCCACTTAATTGCTTGACTTTTGGGCTTGTTGCCACACTATGGCTTTAAGGCCAGCTAGAGGAATTTTCGTCCCGAACGTGTGGGGGGCAACTTCCGTTTCTGGCAAGCTGTAAACCCACCCACAACTTCCACCCTAGATCACAATCCAGATCCAGGGAGGTTAAAGCAAGAGCGATTACCCCCCAAGACTGATCGCTGGATCTCCCCACGATTTGTAGGCTGGGAGCCTGAGCTGCCTTTGAAAACTACAAAATGGCATGTCTCCTCAGTGGCTTCTAGCCCCCGGGGAGGGAGCTGACGCATTCCCCAAATACAGGTCCCAAAGTCCATAGGACACTAACCTCTTACTTTGTCCTAGGCATGTCTGTGTTGATAATTCTGGAGTGGCCACAGCTCCTGGTGTTCTGGGGTTCCTCCAGCTGGCTGCTGGCCCTGCCCCTCTGGGGCTAAAACCTCGGCTCACGCGGACCTGGGCTCGGCTCGGCTCCTGCGCTCTGCGCTCTGCACGCTGCCGGCTCCCAGACCGCTGCGCTGGTCCTTCCTGCAGGGCTGCTGGGCTGTCCTCAGCGGGAGGTTAGCTTCTCTGTGTCGTTCTGTGTGTGCTGGGGCTCCAGAAGTTGTTCAGAGTCCTTTTTTACATAGTTTGTGGGGAATCTGGGGGCAGAGAGGCTTGGACGAGCTGTTTCTACTCCGCCATCTTGGCTCCAGCCCCCAAGAATATTATTTTTTATGTCAAGACTAAAAACAAACAAAAATCCAAAAATGCCAAACCAAGGTTTCTTCCTAGTGGTTAATATGCTTTCATAATGAACATGTGTCTAAGAAGAACTTTCAAGGTCATTATTTTGTTGTACCAAATACTTTCTAAAACCAATAAAGAATATAAATAACGGGATTCTGAAAATTCTCTTATGTTTTTCAGTGAATTATGTGATTATGAAAATATGTTCTATTAACAGAAAATCACATATAAATGCCTACTTGTATCCTTCTCATCCTTTCATGGGGATATTCAATCCATATGTTAAAAAATTTGTATAGAGATGAGAAAATGGGCATAAGGATCATTTTCACTTTTTTTAATGTGTGAAAGCATTTCTCATTATCTTTTCCTTGAGATAGCAATCAATCATCTAGCATTTGTTAATTGCTACACCAGGCACTATCCTACATATGACAAAAATGAAAGAGCCCCTGCCTTCAATGAGCATAGTTTCTCTTATGGAAAAACAACGTGCACATATGAAAATACTATATAAGTGTGCCTACACAATACACATGCACACACAAAATTAATGCAAGGTATTTGGGGTCACTATCAGCTCATGCAGAAGGTGATGCTTGAGCTAAACTTTGAAAGAAGCTAGAATACAAGAAGTAGAGGTGAAGGGGAAATAGTGCATTCTTGGTATGTGGGACAGTCTATACAAAGTCATAGAAAGAGGATATAGTGTGTCACATATGAGGAAGAGGAAGGCTAGATTGAAATACATAGTATGTGAAAGGACCTAATGAGTCTGTAAAGTCAGATTGGATCCAGTGTGTGTAGGGCTTTAAAAGCCAAATACATTTTTTTCCCTTTGAGGTCATAGACAATAGTATTACTTAAATCTAATGAGCACAGGAGAAAAATTGTTAAACCTATGCCTTAGGAATTGTTATGGATTAGATAGGCAACAAGAACAATTAGGAAGTCCAATAGTCCAAGTAAGAGGCAATAAGGGCATAAGGTGGTGACTTTGAGAGTGAGGAGAGTGGGAGGGAGGCATGAGATGTAGAGGCAGAATTATAAAACTTGGAAATTGATGAGATATGTGGGGTGAGGGAAATTGAAGAATCAATATAACTCAGAGCTGTTAACCTTGAAAATTGTTTCCTAAACACCTTTAAAATTTCCAGCAGAGAATTCTCCTCTATACTCCGGTGCAACACTCTAAATTCATTTTCTGAACTGATCCTATCACTTCCTCTCTCAGATGCTAAGGTGAGAAAGTCCAATCATGGTAGCTAACACTGCTGATCAAAAATGGTTACTATAAAATGATGAAAAATAAGTTACATTTTGTAGCTTGTTTGTCATTTTCCTTATGGTCTGGGTCTTTGTTACTATTCTTTTACTGACTGTGTGACTCTGGGCAAGTCATTTATCTTCTCTCAGGCTGAAAAATGGAGGTAACAATACTTGTATTACCTATGCCTCTTGTGTTGCTATTGACATGATATAATAGAATACATTTGGGATCTATAGTAATGGATTTGAATTATTAACTTCTTACCTCTGTGACCTTGGGGAAGTTACTCCCTCAATATGGACCCTTGATTTACTTATTTACAGCATAAGAGG
Source organism: Gymnobelideus leadbeateri (assembly GCA_011680675.1). Taxonomy (NCBI): domain Eukaryota; kingdom Metazoa; phylum Chordata; class Mammalia; order Diprotodontia; family Petauridae; genus Gymnobelideus; species Gymnobelideus leadbeateri. Next base: position 237,197 of record WOXC01009442.1, on the reverse strand, counting down.
GTTTGGTTGGATGATCTTTTAAGACTTAATCATTGTATCATCTTCCTCTGATTGTTCCATATTCTAGGGAAGTGTTTTGCAAGCTTTAAAGTGTGGGATAAATGTGTGAGCTAATACAAATATAATCAGGAAAATCTGGCTCCCCTGGTTCAGTCACCATGTTCTCTACAGGATCATTTTCTCAGTTGGTTTTTGCTGTATTGTGGTGTGATAGTGATACAATATGTGCATATATGTGCAGCTGCACAGATATCTAAATAATTAACTCATATGTACAATGTGTATATTGTAGGTATATTTATACAGATGTATGATTGTGCATGCATATATGAAACCAACTCTTGGAATTTAAACTGTAATAGGCTGTGAATTAGTTTTCCTGGTTCTCATTTCTCTGTTCTGTATTCGTCCATACTGTTGCCAAATTGAGATTCCTAAAACACAAACCTGACCATGTTATTTCATTCAAAAATATTTAATAACTCACTATTGCCTCTAGGAGAAGATATAAAGTCTTCAGCTTGGCTGAAGTTTCTCTTTAATATATTTCCAATCTACCTTTCCAGGCTTTTTTCATATTATTCCCTTTCATGGACTCTGTTATAGTCAAACTGGTCTACTAGTTATTTCCAGAACTCAATATAAATCCCTGTCATGTTCAGAATGATTATCCAGAAAGAACCAACAATGTTGTTGGAATGTAAAACCCAGAAAACAAATTGCTTTGGTTAATCTATATAGCCTTAATGTCTGAATAGCTGAAATCAGGATTTTCATTCCTATTTTTTTTTAAATATAATGTATAGCGAAGAAAAAATGCTGCCCTTCTTTCATAAACATGCTCCTTGGCTACAAACCTATGGAAAGGTGTCTAAAGCCTGGAGCAAATAGCACCTGAATATGAATCTGTCTTTGAAAATACCAAATCACCTGAGAATTTGTAGGAAATACAACTACTGTATTCCAGCCCAAGTACCTAATTTTTGTACTGGTTATGCCTTAAAACTTCAGGTTTTTAGCTTTGATGTTTGTGTGTCTTCTATAGATTTTTGTAGCAGGTTTCTACTGACACAGTATCATGCTGGGAAGCAAGAAAGAAAGCTGTCTTTGAATCCTTGTAGTGCAGTGTGTCTATGTATGTGTGTATGTGTGTGTGTGTGTGTGTGTGTGTGTGTGTGTGTGTATCCCAACCTCATTTCAAAATACAGTGCCTACATGTTACCCCTGACTGACTGTTCTAATCAGACTACATATTCAGCATTGTGTCTAGTTGTAGGTATTTTTTCAGGCACTATAGGTTAACAATGATCTCTCTCTTTTTTTTTTTTTTTTGGAGGGGGAAGGTAGAGCAATTGGGGTTAAGTGACTTGCCTAAGGTCATACAGCTAGTAAGTGTGTCAAGTATTTGAAGTCGGATTTGAACTCGGGTCCTCCTGATAAAAGGGCCATTGCTCTATTCACTGCACCACCTAGCTGCCCCCACAATGGTCTCTTAATTGGCAAATTCAGACAATGGCCTTTTCTCAGTTCTCATCCTTCTTGACTTTGATGAAGCATTTGACATTGCTGATTGCACCCTCCTCTTAGTCACTCTCTGCTCATTCTAGTTAAGTAAAACAGATCTTTCCTCTTCTCTTTCTACTCATCCGGCCATTCCTAGTCAATTTTACTTTTATGTATATCTTACACCCTCTATATACCCCAGGGCCCTGTCTTGGGCTGTTTTCTCTTCTTTCCTTACAGTACCTACAGTCTCTGGTTCCCTTCTTCTCCAGCCTCTGAGATTAATTTCCACTCCCACTACACTCTATTCCACTACACCTCCACACCCATATCCACACACAAATGTACATATTTGAAGATTGTTTCACCCTTTAAAATGTGGTTCCTTGAACCCAGGGACCATGTCTTTGCCTTCATTTGTATCCCCAGCTCTCTTTGCACAGTATCTTTAGTAAGCATTTAATAAATGCTAGTGCCGGCAGAAATTATTTTGTTATATCTATTTTGCAGACTTCTCTATATATGTTTTTTTTCCTCTAACAGAATGATAGTTCCTGAGAGCAGAGGAGTTTTTTTCATTTTTTTGTATCAGTTTTGGTTAACACAGAAATTCCAAAATAAAACTCAACTTTGACAAATAATATAACCTTCTTGTGCTATGAGTAGAATAGATGTTATGAGTGAATCAGGCAAGTAGCTGTCTACATAATATATTTGAAGGATGCTAGGAAAGACAACCTCACTGAATTACTTCCCATTCCTTCTAATTCTAGAATGCTTGGCATCATAACAATAGAGGTTTCATTCTTTGATTTTTACATTACCTTCCTTTTTCTTTTCAAATGAAAATTTACTCAAGAGTAACATGACCTCACTAATACTTCAGTATTAGGATTTTATATGATCTAAAATTTGGACTGGAAGTTGGAGTTTCTATTTTAAACAAAATTTCCCCTTATATAAAACTCAGTGATTATACAGTCTCTACTTGAAGACTTCCAAGAGCACCAAATTTATTATTTCCTCAGACAACCTATTTCATTTTGAGGGAAGCTGTAATTATTATGGAGTTCCTCTTTATATTAAACTAAAATGTGCCACTCTGTAACTTCAACCTATTGGCTTGGATTTTTTCTTCCTTTGGCCAAGGATAATTTTTGCACAAAATATCATGTGGGAAAATACATTTAAATGATCCCAATAAGCTGTAGCTAGTAATTTCAAATACAACAGTGTTTAACTAAATCTTTTATGCCATTTCAAATACATATAATAAGTCATCAATAAGAATTTATTGAATGAATTATTGGATAAATTTAATAAATATAGTTTCCTTTTTCTTACAGAGTAGGTGGTTTTATATGTCTTGGCAATTCTCAGACAATTGAATTACTATTTTTATTACTACTGCTGAAGTTAGTAATGCAAGCAGGTTGGATTGTCTTATCAATAGTGCTTCATTGTTGGCATTCATACTTTCCTACAGGCCATCTCCAATCTTCCTGATCTATATCTTATTACTAGACCCAGATGGCTCCAGAGGGGAAAGTGAGGTTGGTGACCTTGCATAGCCCTTCCTCACTTAAATCCAATTCACCTGCAAATCATGGCATCATCTTCCAGATGTCATAGTCCTCTTCCAGAACAAAGGACAAACAACAATAACAACTTTCCCACAATTTGTAAGGTTTCTGGTTAGACTTAGAGAGTTGAGATAGACTTAGTAAAGTACAAATATGCATACTATTTTCATTACACATATATTACCTTTCCTCATAGTATTTCTTTTCCATTCTATTACAGTTGCTAAAAACATATGCATGACACAACACATCAACTTTTCAAGCTGTAACTTCCATCTCCCCCCACTGAGATTCACGATTTAAATAAATAAAAATGAATTTAAACAACCATACAAATATATGAGTAGAAAAAAGGCCCTTTATGACCTTTAAGGAAGAGTATTTTCCCTTATAGAGATTCACTTTAAGTTAATGCAAAAGCAGTATAATGAATAACATTGCGATGGCTGCCTCCAAATCCCTTGAGAATCTTTAAGGGAAAGCCTCAGATTTATGAATATTTTTCCAAAAACAAAGTAGAGCCTAATTATATAATCAATGAAGATTACAGAAGATTCATGATATCTTCAGGGGTTAGTAGCTATTTCACTGGCACAATGAGGATTTTGAAAATAAATCCTGCTGGGCAAAATGAGGGATTAAATTGGCCAAGTCTTCATTGAAATAAATGAATTATTTATAACAGCACACATTACTCTTTTTCAAGAATGCTTAGAATCAACCTTTCTAGTCTGGAAAAAACATTTTTGAAAAGTTGGAACCTTCAAATATGACTTTAAAAAGAGATGTTTGTTTTACCTCCTACTTATATCTTCATTACAGCCAGCACCCACTTATTCATATATGGATTGCTTATTTTATAGAACATACCCATTTTTATCTAGAACAAGGGTTCCAGCACTACACTATAACTCTTTTTTTTACACTATAACTCTTGAACCGCTTTCCTATGTTGCCAATCCAGATGAGCTCACAGAATACAAACTAATGCTAATATTAGCACAAAACAAATATAACTAGAGGAATAAAATCATTTGCATCAGAATCCTATTCAGTGTTTTGCAAAGTCAGGTATAAACAATTTTTGAGTTCCCCACCTCATTCCCTTTCTGGGAAAATCTAGGCTGTGAAATAATGGACTGTTAACTACACAATGCTTAAACAAATTTGGAAATCATGAGAGTTAAGAATTAACTTAATTCTGGTAAACGGGTGAATAAATCTGTGGCATTGACCTCTGAAAATTTACTGACTTTTGCTTCATTAATAATATAGAGGTAATAATTCAATTGTTTAATTTTGAAAAAAAAAAACTGCAGGCTTTCCCACCCTCATGAAACCAATCATTCAAGTAATCAACACATGTTTATTAAGTCTTGCTTACTCTGTGCCAACACTAAGATAGGATTTTGTTGTATATCTTTCGTTCTTGAAGAGAACTATGACATCAGGGAGGTGATGCCATGACATGCAGATGAATTGCATTTAAGTGAGGGAGGGCTGTGCAGAGTCTCCAACCTCACTTTCCCCTCCTGAGCCATCTGAGTCCCGTGGCAAGATATACTTCAGGATAACTGGAGATGGCCTTGGACAGAGTGGGAGACATTGACCTTTTTAAGCAATTTCACTAAGGAAGTGCCCATGCAGTGATTAAGATATGAAGCAGAGAATGACCACTTTCACCTAGTCGAAAACAAGCAAGCAAACAAAAATTGATCTAGGAGAGGAAGACCTTCAGGGTTTCTGTCCATATTCCATCTGGGAATATCAAGTTTCTAACTTGATCTGGGTCCAAATCTGGGTCCAAACAAAGAACAAACAACTCTTCCAGGTACCATGATAGAAAAGAAAAAATGAAACTATTCATGATCTTAGCTTACATTCATTCCACCAGGAGAGACAACAATATCATTAATATTTTCCAAATATTTACCAAATAAATATAAGTTTAGGCTGGGAGGGCACTGGCAGTTGTGGAAACCGGTCAAAACTTCCCTTAAATGTTGATAGTGAGCTATCATTTTAAGGAAGTAAGGGATTCTAAGAGGAGTCAGTGAGGAAGGAATGCAAGGCAAACATGGGGAACAACCAAAACCAAGGCTTGGATGGTTTGTGTGCAGAACAGTGAGAAAAAAATTGGCCTCATTGTAGTGTGTGGAAAAGGAATAATGTAGAATCAACCTAGGATAGTACATTAGGACTAAGTTGTGAAGGTCTTTAAATATCAGATAAGTTTCTAACTTGATCCTAGAGTTATAAGAGGCATGAACACTGTACAACTTCAATGGCAGTGGCAAAAATTTTTGGTGGGCACCAAGTTCTCCCTTTTATGCCTTGCTTGATATTAATAATCAGAGAGAATTATAGGCAAGTGTTGGAATATATTGGAAATATGATTCATAAGAAATAAAAGAGAACTTAAAGTTTCATAGAGTATGTAGAAGCTTGATACATTTAAATATTTATATATAACTTAAAAAAAACCTTTTATCTTGGACATTAAATTTGCATCCAGTTTTTAATTAACAAAAATGAAAATGAAAACCTTCCAACAGATATATATTTTCTTATTATTTTTTATATCTTTCAATGCAATTATTGAGACAAAGGGCATGATTATTTTTAAAATTATTTTTATTACAAACTCAAAAAAGAATATTTTCACACAAATTGCAGAACACAAAAAAAGGATAATATAAATTCTATATATTACTTTAAAAATTGTCCTGCTTGTTTGTGTTTCCTTCTGAACTTCCTGTTTTCTTTTGTGTATTTAAAAAAATGATAATGTCCTCTTTTTGGGGAGCAGGGCTCACTATTGCTACCACCTTTTCCCCTACCCTCCTCATTAAAAATAGAGAGAAAAAGAGAGGAAATATGCATAATCAAGCAAAACCAATTAACACAATGGCCATGTTCACAAATGTGTGTCGCTGTACCTTGTGTTCATCACTTCTTTGTCAGGAAGTAGGTAACATGCATCAACTTAGATGCTTTGGAGACATAGTTGGTCATTGCCCTGACAAAATTTTTTCAGTTTGTTTTTCAATGTTGTTGTCCATATATAAATTGTTTGTCTGACTTTTCTCACTTCATTCTTCATTAATTCATACTTCCTAGAATTCTCTGAAGTCATCCTCTTTTGTCACTTACAAATATTCTACAAAAAAATCTGGCATGATCCTTCAAACTGGTATAATATATATCTCATTTAGTGGAGATGCTGCTGTGAAACTAGGCACAAAGATCAAATAAAAACATGGTTGGAAAATAAGGAATGGATGAAGAACTGAAAGAGATCAAATGCTAGTTTTAGAAACTTCACCCACTCTTTATCATAAATATTGTCTCAAAGAAGGGATTTGAAAGATGCAAAACTTAACAGCATACTAAATGATACTGATTGTATCTTATTTTGAAGTAAATTAATGGTTACCAATGCAGGAGTCATTTTGGAAGTAGTTGGGTAGTTAGAGCAATTATCTGTTAAAATAAAGGTAAAAATCAACATAAAATTGAGGAAACTGTAAAGATAAGAAAACATTGTATGTAACTATAAATCTGGACACTTAGAAATGTGGAAAATGGATAAAAGCAAAGATATTAACATAATTATCATCATTTCCTAGAGAAGTTTAAATGATGCAAAATACACCTTAATAGAGAGAGGAAAAAAGTGACAGCCAGACAAACGGTTGATCTTAACATATCAACACGTTATATGGAGAATTATGGAAGATGATGGGTAGCATCACTTATCAAAAACAGTAAGAGAGGAGAGGCAAATGAATCTGTGGAAAGTTGGACATAAACCCTAACTGTTGAACACAGATTAAACCTAAAGGAAGACAGAAACATAAGTGAAATGGAGCCCAGCTGATAGCATTTCTATAGCAATCAATAAAAATGAAACTTATGACCACCACGCTTGAAATGTAATACTCTTGTACTATATGTGCTGTATAAAGAAGTTGAAATGGCACATTGAAAGCTATGGAGAGTTGCTTTTCAGAAGAAATATGTTATGGAACCACAATTTAAAGAGCAGCTAGAGTCTGTTGCCTCTATTGATAGAATTCAAAATGAAATTAGTCATGTACCTTAGTTATTAATTAACCCTTTATTATATATAGCAGAATAAAGATATTGTCAAATATTCTTTTCACTCTGGATATAGTAGGTATAGTTAGAAAACTATAATTTTGCCCAGAGGAGTACAGAATGCTGAGAGTGCTGTGCTAGTAAGGGATTACTGAAAGACTATGTAGAATCAATATCTTAAGATATGAGTCAACCTCAAGAGAGTCTGAATCAAGACTTGTACTTTTGGGTGTGTCTAAGTGCAAATGTATGGTAATTTGCTGATTTGGAAGTATTTGGGTACAGATTTTGAGCAACTCATGTGTGTGTGTGTGTGTGTGTGTGTGTGTGTGTGTGTGTGTGTGTGTGTGTCGATCCCCAGAGGGCAAGAATCATACCCTGCATGAAACTGAGTATGAGCATGTAGAAAACAAAAATTTAGGCATTATGGAGAGGAACTGTCCCCAGCTGAGGCTGAACAGCCTATGCTGTTTTAGCATTTGAGGGAAAATTTCGATAAATGCTTTATCTTGAATGGCACAGTTCAGAGCTCCAAGTTGTCTTCCTATGAGAGCGGAAGCCTCAGTGGGTTGATGAAAACTTTTTTTTTTTGGCTTTTTTGGAGGGCAATTGGGGTTAAGTAACTTGCCCAAGGTCACACGGCTAGGTTTTTGTTTGTGTGTGCGTTAAGTGTCTGAGGCCAGATCCGAACCCAAATCCTTCTGACTCCACGGCCGACGCTCTACTCACTGTGCCACCTAGCCGCCCCTTGATGAAAACTTTTATGATTGCTTCCTTGATCATGCAACATCTTTTTGAAAGTGACCTAACAAGATTTTACTTGCAAAAGCAAATTAGCAAGCATTGCTGACAGTTTCTTGTAGAAGACTACATCTTCATAGTTACATAACTCAGTGAGAAGTAAAAGGAATAGAAGTTGATCCCATTGTATCAGCTGTTTACAAAATAGTGTTTAATTTAGTAGAGTCAAATAAAGGGGGGAGGGGGAGGGAATAAGCATCTCATAAGTGCAGACACCTTACAAGTATCATCTCATTTACTTCTTACAACCACGCTGGGAAGCAGGTACTATTATTACCTCCCTTTTACAATTGAGGAACTTGAGACAAACAAAGTCCAGGGTCACACAGAGAGATCTGAACTTAGGTTGATACTTTCTATTCAATGTGCTCCCCAGCTGCCCCAAAATAAAGTCCCCAGGGCTTTTCTCTAAGAAAGTATGCATATGTTTATATTGTACAGAACTTTTGATAAATGCGCTATAGATTCACATATAGATTAATAATATCCTTTGAGTAGGCAAATCAAGTGAGATGTAACCAGGAGAAGTTCTATAGTTATTGAATAATTATAAACTCCTTCCTTTTAAATATAAACAGATCCTGGGAGCATAAAACTCCTTTTATTTAGATACTCAAAATTTGGTCAAATGGACCCAGTTGTTCAATTTCTTCTGGGTCATCCCAGAATGCTCCCAATTGTTGGCATTCATAGAAGCCCTAGTATTTAGGCCAGTGGTAGAGAGAAAGGGAACAGATGACAGACATAACTCAGTTCCAGGGTGAGGAGACAAAATTCAAGTAACAAGATACCAAGGAGTCCACAGAGTCTTCATGCTTCACTATTTTATCCATCTCTATTACCTTTTCAAGAGGGATGTCTGCCAATACATTCCTTGGCATTTTACTACAAAATGCAGCTTCACCTAATTATGCCCTTAAATCAAGTTCCAGTTGGTTGGCTGGGTTAAAAAAATGGACCTAATTTTTCTGAATCTTATATGTCCTGAAAACCTAGTTGCAATGCAGAATGAAGCCTGGCTTTATTTCAGTAAAAATCTGGGCATATAGTGCCTGCTTGACTTAGAGGAATTCTTGAATCTCTGGGAAATGCACCAATCTTCAAGAGTTGCAGATGGAAACATATATGGATTGAACAGATTACTTCCCATTAGAAATAAATGGGCCTTAAAGTTGGCATAATCTTATACAGATTTGCTCATAAATGTCTGAAAAGCATGGGAGCAGTCAGTTTAGATTGTACTTCATTTTAAACCCTAAGAACAGAAAGAGGTAACGATCTGTCCAATATTTTTGCATTTGGCCCTTTATGTGACTTGTCAGTCTCACACACACAGAGACAATTGCCTTTGACTTTGATGGTGCTTACATTTTGGAGAATAGCTGCTAACTCAACAATACAACTTTGCTGGACAAATGTTGAAATAAAAATAAAAAACAACAACAACAATGCATTTGTTTTCTATCCATAGCCCATTAGGTCTCTTTCTCTGACCTTATTATCAAAATAATTTCTTTTTTTATAAAGGGAAAGTCCACATTCTTTTTTTTTTCAGTGTAATTGGCTTAGACATGTTCCTAATATGAATTGCATACATTTCTTCATCCTTTATGTTATTCAGTTTTCAATAAATGTTTAATAAATACATACAATGTGCTATGATATTGGTCCATGGAAATCTATTTTTAAATTGAAAAAAAGTGGCTAAGTCTCCTTTGTGGCTATGCCTGATGAAATAGTGGAAAGATGAACAGGCACTGTGATTTTCAAGTCCATCTTCTCAACATTTTTTTTGGTGCACAACTGAGAGAATATAGTTGTTTGGTTCACAGTGTGTGATTATACACACAAACACAGATATACACAAACTTACACACATATATGTATATATGTATATGTGTGTATATATGTGTATATATACATGTATATGTGTGTGTGTATATATATATATAATATATATATATATACATGACAGGTGAGTGTCTTCCTCAAAAGCTAAGAAATATTTAACACAATTAATATTTTCCCTCATGAAAATTTGCTGTTCTATTTTGATTTTTAATAACCTTTAGATTCAGTTGAAAAGGTGATGGGAACCAGACCCCTAAAAGGAAAAGACCCTTTGAAAACAACTCAGCCCCTGAATTTTCCCATACATTTCAGCAGCACAGATCACTGGCCCCTCTGTTCAAGGCAACTGGCCCACCTTAGCCCACCTAGATCACCTAATGACTTACTTGATATACCTTTTACTGTAGTACTTAGCCCACCTCAGACTACTTGCATATACTGACCATTCTTTAATCCCTTCCAGATCCTTCCTTTTTGTATATGAGCATCAGCCTCCACTCCCTTGCCCCAATAAGTTGCAGATTCCCTAAGAACACAGCCCATTTCTATTGGTGGCACGTTACAATAAACCTTGTCATTTTTCACTGGAAGAAGGTTTGAGTGGATTCATTCCAGCTGGATGCTACCCCATACCCTGAAATTTCAGGGTTCCCAGCAACCCCAAATTGCATCATAGCCCTGATTCATATGCCTAAGCTCCTATCATATTAAATTGCATTGCAAACTTGTGTGACACTAAAGCGATACAAAATATAAAACTCAAAACGGTTTTCCTATTTCTATTTTACACACACATATGTGTGTATATGTAAAATTTCATAATTCTTATGACAATAGGTTATGACAATTAATCTTACAAAGTTTTACAGTTAGATGTTGATATTATACTGTCCTTGTCTTTAGGGATTCCCTAGATCCCTATAATAACAAAGCATTTGTAGGTTATTTCACCAAATATCAGGAAGTTTTCCTATAGCTCCTCATATTGGCTGTGTTCCAATACAAGGTTGAGAAATAAAATTAAGAACTCTAAATAATGAAACTAATACTTACCCCTATAAGGTATCAGGTAATCAAGCAACTCCTAATGAAGCAATATAAGATTCCATGAGTCCTTTAGTTCTTTCCCAGTCTTTGTATTTTCCCAATCATTTCCTTCTTTAGCCAAATGTAGAAATGCTAACTTCCCTGAGCAACTGTGTGATTTAAAATAACCTACCTAGAACATACCAAAGTCACATATCCCTACTTCTAAGCATAATGGACACAAAACTGAAGTGTCTATCTTCTAAGTGGAAATACATTCCTCTTAGTAAATATGCTATATTTTCCTAATCTTACACAAACATCAGATTTTACAACATCTTAGAGCTCCAGGACAATTTGGTTAAAAGACTACATTTGATATATTTCAAACAATATTTTTAGATGACATTTGAAGTCGTCTATATATTCTCACAATTTCACAGAAGTTTCATTTTTAAAAAATCAGGAAAGGTAAATGGAAATACATAAAGGAAGAATACCATTTCTTCATTTTCAAACTGCATGTTGTACTGGGCTGCATCTTCTGGCATTGGCTTCTGTACAATATTTCTGCAAACAAGCCATGTGGTCAAACTAGCAACGAACATTCCGATATCTGGTACAAATACTCTGATCCCATTGCCAGCATCTGCTCCCTTCAAGCTACAAAAAAAGGGAAAAAAAGCAACAAGAGGGAAATTAGTTGTTTTAGTGTTTCTTTGGTAGACCATCTTAAAATGTGAAAAAAATGTGGTCATCATAAAGTCAAGTAGTTAGAAACTTGGAAATAAAACAATTGCCCATCATTAAGCATCTAGATGGTATGTATATAGATCACTCTTCTTGAAGCCAGGATGATCTGAGTTCAAATTACTTACTAGTTCTGTGAACATGGGCAAGTTACTTAAGAACTGTCTGCCTCAGTTTCCTTATCTGTAAAATGATAATGCTAATAATAGCACCTACCTCACAGAATTGTTGTGAGGATCAAATAAGATGCCTATAAAGTACTTAGCATAGTTCTTGGTATATAGTATATGCTTAATAAATATTTATTCCCTTTCCCCTTCTAACACATAGATTGGCACAACTATCTGATGTTTTATTTTTCAAGCTCTGTGACATGAGAAAATTTGGCAAGAAAGTTAACTATGCCATCATCTAAGTCATTAAAACGATTTTTGGGGCACTCTACTAGAAATCTCCTTCCAAAATGATAATATCCCATTAACATCCCTCTGTGTATGTCCATCCATTTCATCAGTTCCAAATCTCCCTAACAGTGCAGCTATATAGACCATTTTTCTCCATTTTGTCCACAATCGTAAAATGAGAGACTATGTGAAATTCCTTACTGGAAAAGTGAATCTTCAATTGCTAATTTACATGAAATAATATCTGATTAAAAAGAAGCGTTTCTAAATCAATAAAGACTGGTTCTTGCTTTCATACCCAGAAGATGATGGTAGATGAAAGAAACAAAAGCAGGGAAAAGTTCAGGTACAAAAATATCTGTTATTATAAGTCACCAGAAAAAAAATCCATTATCAAAATGTTATCATTACTCCTATGTCATACCATTCAGAAGCATGCTTTCCCTGAAATGTTAAAACATGGTTTTCAGAACAATTTAATAACAGCATTGCCTGGATTTGTGAGTGCAAAATAACATGCAGAATGGGAAAAAAGAAAGGAATGGGACAGATAAAAATTAATTGAAGGTGGAGAAAAAATTTTAAATATATATTTTGAATGAACTAGCTAACATAATGATTAGGAAATAAATAGTTAAAACTAGTAGAAAGTTAGGAAACAAAAGGAAGTGAGGGAGGAAAAAGAAGTACATGAAAGAGCCTAAAGGTCATCTCAGTGTAGAATATGGAAGCATTCACACTGGGAAAATGGAATAATAAAGTGTGCCAAGTGAAGGCATGCTTTGTCCAGTTTCCTAGCTTCAGCCTACCTTTCCTGTTTTATCACACATTGTTCCTCATGAACTCTAAATTCTAGGTGAATAGCTTCATCTGCTGTTTCCCAGGCAGGATATTCTTCCCTCTAGGGGTTTTTGCATAGGCCATTCCTAATGCCTGGAATACCCTTCCTCTTCATCTCCACCTCACAGATTGCTTAGTTTCCTTTAAGTTCAAGTGCACCTTTTATAAGAACGAAATCCCACACAGTTGATAGCTCCCTCCCACTGGAATTTCCTACACATTTACACCACGTGCACACACACACACACACACACACACACACACACACACACACACACACACACTGCAGTAATCTATACAGGCATATATTAGTATACATGTTGTATTACAAGTTGTTCCCTCCCAAGAGAATGTAAGGGAAGGGAGTAAGGTTTAATTGATTGTCTTTGCATTACTAGCATCTAGCACAGCCCCTTTGGCACATAGTAGGCACTTAATAAATGCTTTGTAACTAATGGAGATAGTTCCAAAGGAGTAAATAAATTCCACAAGTAAAGGAAATAACACCTAGGGAAAAATAATCCAAAATATATTCATATCGTAATAGCTTCGAAATTATCATGTCAGATTTAAGAAAGGAATAATTGTAACTGTTTCCTAAAGGCAAAGATTAATAAACTCCTGTGGCCATAATTGCACCCTCCAAATTCATCAGGAATGATGATCAAAATGATTTAAAACAAAGGAGAAATATTATCACATCTTTGTATAACAGCAATGATGCCTCCATACTTGCAATGCTATTTACAATTTTTATTGCTACACCTTAAGAAATACAGTGATCTGTGAAACAGGCTCTATAGTAGGGGTGGGGGAGAATACATATACAAAGAATGAAACAATCCTAACTCTGCAAGAGTAATGGAGGAAAATAACAAAGACTATATATGTGGTATAAACATGAAGATACAAATAGTGATACCAATAATCAATCAACAAACATTTATTAAGCACCTACTATTGTGTCAGGGACTATACCAGGTAGTTAAATACATGACAATTTGAGAGGAAAAGAGATGGATTAAAAAGGCCTTAAGATTTATTTCATCTTTAACATTTTACATTAACATTAGCATAACAAGTTATGCCTGACTCTTTGTAATTCCTTTTGGTGTTTTCTGGCAAAGAGGCTGGAGTGGTTTGCAATTTCCTTCTCCAGCTCATTTTACAGATGAGGAATCTGAAGCAAGCAAGGTTAAGTGACTTTCCCAGGGCCATATGGTTAGTGTCTGAGGGCAGATTTGAACTTAGGAAGATGAGTCTTCTTGACTTCAGACCTGACACTCTATCCACTCAGCCACTTATTTGCTCCAACTCTGACATCCATTATATCTATTATACATGTGTATCACTGAGTGAAAAGTACTTTTAATATTCAAATTATGGTGAAATTAATTGGTTCAGAATTATATCATCTCTCCCTGCAGTGTGTGGTAAGCTGACTTGTTTAAACACCTATTAAAGCCTACTCTATATTACATAAAATCCTAAGTAGTAGGACTTGATTCTCATTTTTTTCAGCTTACATTCAATAAGTTAGTGACTGGATTTATGAGAATCCTTTTTTTTAAAAACAATCAATGGTTGAATATTTCATATCCCATCATCATCTTTTCTATTTAGAACAAGCTACTCTTCCTCATTATACCTCCAGCTGGCTTTTTACTTTTCCCATGTAAGATCTACAAAATAGGTCTATTAAGGAAAAGCCCACAATCCTTGCTTTGTTGGAATTATATACTTGAACTATAGGGTGAGGTATGAAGAAGGTGGGAGGAATTAATGCCTTGAGATATTTCCTCCTGGGCATATTACTGACTGTAACCTGTAATAATCACAATCATACTAATAATATTCATATTTAGAGAAATTAATATTATACCATTCTATTAGTTATTAATTGTGATCTACCCTTTTTCCTTCTGTTTTATGTAAAGACCCAACTCCTGTTAAGGTCAGTCAGTCTCTGAAGGGCATGGTTGATTAATGAGATTGCTCCTAGTCCTCAAGGCACATGCTCCTCAATTTTGGGCAGGACTCCCCCCAACTGGGAGATCTAATTTCTGTTAAATAGAAGTCAGTCTGGGTGAGTCCTTATCCTGAGGGAAGGAACCCCTGTCCTTGCTCTCCTCCATTAGAGTTTAGGGTGATCCAACTCATAAAGAAGAAAACCATCCAGAGAGATCCACATGGAAATGGACTCCCCCGATCAGATTCCTGGAGGCTTCTCATTATAACCAAAATGTTAATCTCATCCAGGCTTTGAAAACTTTGTTTTGTAAACTGTGAAAGGCAAATAAAAGAAACTGGACTGGTTTTTTGCTAGAACAGAAACAAATTCCACTATCAATCTATGTGTGTGGATAAAGAAACACATTCCATTTCCATAAATGAATCAAGATAAAATATTGGTTCCACAACCAAAGATACTAGACCACAAATCCTATGAGACCTAGTTCACTTTACAACCTGGCTTTTTCATTCTTAATTTTAGAGGAAGATTTTTTTTTTACTCATTCTCTGATGCCCAGTCAATTACAGACTGTCTCCATTCACTGTCTCCAATTCAGTCTGTGTAATATCCAAACTGTCTGCCTATGCAATATTGAAATGACAATATAATGATATCTGCCAAAGGCCTCCTTTGTCAGTACTTTCATAAAATTGGGAAGAGAGGAAGACTAAATTATTCACACTGAAATTTTGAAGCTAAGCAACGTGCAATATGATGGAATAACATGGAAGTCCACTGGGTACCCTTTCCCACACAAAACTCCAAGAAATATGCAAACTATATCCAAACACTTTAATATTCATAATAGTAATATAGAAAAGCATTTGTTGTTAATATGGTTTATGATAGACTAGTTTAGGCGAAAACAATAATAGACTGGGTTTATCTTATAATGGTCAACGTCTTTAGAAAAGTGCCTATCATTCTTTTTAAGAGAAAAAAAATGGATATGGATAAGAAGCTGAGGAATCTTCATCCAGTTTTCAGTTATGTTTCTTATTTTCCTCATTCCTTTGGATGGAAGAAACTCTTCCCGTTATTGTTCAACTTTCCTTTGTGCAAATTAGAATACACATATTTTACTATAGGTCTAATAGGCTAAATGGTAACCATACCAGACTAAAGAGCCTTTCTTTATTCAGTACAAGTGAAGATTACTTTGAGGAGTTCATTTCTTCTGGAAAATTGGAGGAATAAATCTTTAAATACAGTAGTGAGGGTGGCTAGGTGGCGCAGTGAGGAGAGTGTCGGCCCTGGAGTCAGAAGGACCTGAGTTCGGATCCAGCCTCAGACACTTAACGCACACACAAACAAAAACCCTATCCGTGTGACCTTGGGCAAGTTACTTAACCCCAATTGCCCTCCAAAAAGAAAAAAAAGCAAAAAAAAAATACAGTAGTGAGATTCCCCCATCCCCTCTTCCCTTCCAAATGCTGCTTTGACTGTTGAGGCCGCTATCATTTTATTATTGTTGTGTAAATCTACCCATCCTTCAAAATTCTGTTTATGATTCAACACTTTTATAATCTGAAAGGTATTCTAATGAAAGATACATTAGATTTACTCTGCTTTGTCCTAGAGGGCAGAACTAGAAAAATTAAATGGATATTATAAAGAGCTCAATATCCAGCTCAATCTAAGTAGGAATGTTCTTACTATTAGAGTTGACCAACAATGGAAAACTATTGAGTTCCTCATCATTCATTATCAATTTTCAAGCAAAGGGTGACTGATTGCTTGTTGGTGATGCCATAGAAAAGATACATTCTTTAGGTGTTAGACTAGATGATATCAAAGGTCCCTTCCACTTCTAAGGCCATGATAATATAAGCTTTTACAGAATACTCTAGGTACTGTTGATTTCCCATTTTTCTGAGATTAAATACACTATATATATATATATATATATATATATATATATATATATATATATATATATACCACTATAACCACACTTTATCCCCTTTATGTTTCAATATATATATATAAGTTTCACAGTGTGTCTCTAACTCAGCTCTGAGCACTGAATATAGATCACAGAATTGGCTTTGAGTACAGGCTATATCAATTATTAATTTTTTTATTTTATTGTGATATGACCACCCATTCTTTAACATTGAGGCCCAATTTCCTCAACTACAGGTTGAAAATTATGACCTCTACTGTTTTCCTCATTGGGTTGCTGTTCACATATAATTTAGGTTATCTATGTGAGAACATTAAAAAAAAACACTTGTAATATGAAGTATTATTGTGATTTCTATCATTACAATTGAGGGCAAAAAGCTCCTTTGTATTTTTTTTTCATTTTCTCAATTATTCATAGCACTGAACCAGGGACACAGTTGGCAATGGATGCATACTTCTACAATGTTTTAAAGATTTACATGAATTAATGCTGAGTGAAGTGAGAAGAACAGGAGAAACAGCAGTGCACATTAACAATAACATTGTGCAATGATCAACTTTGATAGACTTGGCTCTTCTCAGCAATACAATGATTTAAGACAATTCCAAAAGACTGATAATGGAAAATACTATCCACATCCAGAGAAAGAACTATGGAGTCTAAATGAAATCAAAGCATACTATTTTCACCTTTGCTGTTGTTGTTTTTTCTCTATTTTCCCTTTTGTTCTGATTCTTCTTTCACAGCATGACTAATGTGAAATATGTTTAATATGATTGTATGTGGATAACCTATATCAAATTGCTTGACATCTTGGGGAGGTGGAAGGGAAAGAAGGGATAGAGAAAAACGTTTAGAACTCAAAATCTTATAAAAGTAAGCATTGAGAACTTTCTTTTCTTGTAATTGGAAAAATAATACTACTAAAATATTTTTAAAATAAAAAAGAATAAACGCAAAGGCTGTGGTCCCCTGACCAACTCCCTATGATGTAATGAAAAGTATACCATATCTGGAATCATGGGCCCTGAATTCAGATCCTGCCTCTGCTGGGATATGCCCTTGTGAAAAATCAGTTAGCCTTTCTGGATCAAAATCTTCTGATTATTAGGGAGGGTTGGACTTCATGATCTCTAAGTGCTTTTCTTAGCTTGAGGAAACCCACATCACCCATCTCTATCCCCTTTCCTTATCCAATATAGGCACCCTGTATTTGCAAAAGCATGTTTCTCTAGTCCTATACACCAAAGCATGTTGTTGCTGCCTGCTATTTGGAGTCCTCAAGTGATTTATTCATGAATAGGGAGAGAAATCACTATCACAACAAAATATAAAACAGAAAGCCACAGCTTTAGGCACACATCCTGAAGCACTAGAGACCTCAACAGCCATACTGCTTGGCTACCACATTAAAACAAAGCCTGCTTCACATTCTCCAGCTGGAGAGCCACTGGGATCTGATGGAGGTGGGATCGTGCCAAGAGCAACATGTAAAACAGAAACCTTGGTCCTTGAGCAATGCTGGCTATAAAATACAACATATCGGATGTTGACTTCTACTTGAATTCTGGCATTAAATGGCATGAGAAAAGTGGAAATAAACATGAAGATCAATTAAAGGAAGTGGAGATATTTAGTCTGGAGAAAAGAAAACAGGGGACACGATAGCTATCTGCAAGCATTTGAAGGATCATCACGTGGAAAGGGGATTGGACTCATTCAGTTTGGCTCCAAAAGATAGAGGTTGGAGCAAGAGATGAAAGGTGTAGAGAGGCAGATTAGGCTCAATGTAAAGAAAAATTTCCTCACAGTTGCAACTATCTTGAGACATAGTGAATTTCTAATCACTGGTGGGTATCATGTGATGTCTGGATGACCAACGGTTGGGAATATTGTAAAGAAAACTCTTGTTGGAGTATAGGTTCAATTAGATGCTCTCTGAGGCTCCTTACACCTTTAAGATTCTGTGTGAATATGTTGTCAAAATCAATCCCTCTGAGTCACATTACATAAGTGATAAAATAGCGAAAACTCTAGGTTTGAAACAGGACAATAAAATCTCAGAAAAGCCCTATGCAACTTATAAAAGTGTAAAACTTAGGCAAGAGGCAGCTTGATCTGGTAGTTTCAGGCTCTAAGATTTATAGATTTGATAGTTTTTTAATGATTGATATAAAATTCCTAATAATTCATGATTATTATTCCTTTCTTGTTCTAAAAATGTGAAGAAATGAGGAATCTATAGTTCAAAGAATAAGGAGAGAAGTGCCCACTTGAAGCAATAACCCCTATGCATGTTATAAATTTGGTCACTTTAATGGACTAAAATAAATTTCTAACTATGCTTCCCACCCAGTTTCACTCCTTCAGACTTCTTCATCATGCCCACTTCCTTACATCCTACCTCGATGGGTTTTGCTTCTTCCCTCAGCTTTCTTCCATTAAATTGAAAACTCCTTGAGGTCAGGGGTATTCCTTCCTTCCTTCCTTCCTTCCTTCCTTCCTTCCTTCCTTCCTTCCTTCCTTCCTTCCTTCCTTCCTTCCTTCCTTCCTTCCTTCCTTCCTTTCTTTCTTTCTTTCTTTCTTTCTTTCTTCCTTCCTTCCTTCCTTCCTTCCTTCCTTCCTTCCTTCCTCCTTCCCTCTCTCTTTTTTTTTTTGCACATGTGTAATGCTACATGTAACTCTATTATCCAATGGGGATAAAATGTTTGCCTTACATAATTTGTCATCGTGTATTCCTGCCACACTTGTACCATTCTAAAAATGTTCATATTAAGCAATAGTGTCTAAATACTGGTGCTAAAAGCTTATCCAAAAGCTTAGACTTAATTTACTATCAGTAGTCATGGATTTTGACACTTGAAAAATGGGCTATTAAAAAGATTGGGAAATTCTTAGTACTATACATAGCAAGATCCTGTTGTCAGAAGGCCAATCTTCCTGTCCCTACTCCCCAGCTTTCCCTGTGAGGGTTCTTATTATAAAGCAGGGGTTATTACCTCAGGGTCTAAATGAATAGGAAAATACATTTTAATTTTCATTAACCTCTGACTGAAATTATAATGCAGGCAACAAACCATTATTCTAAAAAGTGATCCATTCATTTCACTAGATTGTCAAAAATTATCTATGACACACACAAAAAGATTAAGAACCCCCTCTTTAAAGTCATCTAAATTAGTGATTAGTGTGAATTTTGCCTGTTAAGAGAGCTTTCCAAAATGTGCCAGGCTATTTCATTTGGCACATTATCTATTCAGGACATTTAAATGTCTAATAGAAAAATATTTTGACTGGCTTGGTGTCAGTTAGACATAGTCATTCTTGGATAGGCTATGCAGTGACCTTACAGGGTACAGATATGAGCATCCACCAGTGGGAGAAGTGAAAACCATGTAGGGCCCTGCTTTTTAACTCATCTTCAAAAGGGGAGCAAGCTGGGCTATATAAAATTAAATACTGATTTGGCTAGGCAGAAAGGCTCCTCTTTTTTCATCAGAATTCAAAGAAATTATTTGTCAAGTAGAATTTGAACCTAAAACCTTTACCCAACAAATTATTTTTGTAGAGACATTCCTTAAAGGTAAGAAGTTCTGCCCCATAAAAGAAAGGGCACAATTTATAGAAATGAATATAAAATTCTGACTTAACCTGAAAATAAATTATGCAATTTATGTATAGATATATTTTATATATAATACATAAATATATATTTATGTTCTATAGTTTACATGTAAGTATATAAATAATAATAAATGAATAATTTATTTTTGGATGACTTTTGAATATAGTTCTGGATTCACCTAAGTATCTACTTAACAGCTAGAGAAATAACTATGAAATGACAAATAACATGGTTCTCTACTGAAGAGTGTTATTTACTTTTACTAGATCTCTTGGCTCTAATTTCTAATTTCTAATATTCTAAAATAAAAATTGATGATTTATAAAGAGGAAGAATGATCAAAAGAAAGAAAAAGATTAGGAGTGACATCAAGAATAAATCAATCAGGGGTGGCTAGGTGTCGCAGTGAGTAAGAGCGCTGGCCTCGGAGTTGGGATGACCCGAGATCGAATCTGGCCTCAGAAAATGAGCACCCACACATAAATAATGACTAGCCGTGTAACCTTGAGCAAGTTACTTAACCCCAAATGCTTAAAAAAAAAAGAATAAATCAATCACACAAAGTATAGGTGCAAATTTTGGCCACTTTTCAAAATAAAAAAAAATATCAGTAGACAGGGTTAAAAAAGTACTCTCTAAAATGTCAGCATTAGGGGGAAATAAGAAACCATAACAATCTTAAAACCCTTTACTAAAGTAGCTTGACAGAAACTATTTTATTGGCTTCTCTTCCTTGGGAATTTCCTTAACAGAAAAATTTATGGCAAGGATAAAATTAACAATACAGAATTCAGAGCAAGCATTTTCTTCTGTGAAGTATTTTGATTGAAATCTTGGGTAAACATCATTTTAATATGGTATGGCATATTAAAAAAGCATTGGATGAGTAATTATGGATATATTATTGGGAAACATTCATCCAAACAATTTTTATTTCCTCTTACATATAGCCAATATACACATGCATACACACATATAAAGAATTACTGTTTCAACTTTTTAGGCATATGGAGCTAAATGGCGTGTGTGTATATATATATATATATATATATATATATATATATATATATATATATATATATGTATGTGTTGTATACTTTATACACACATATGTGTGTATCTTATACACACACATACATACACCTGTGTAATATATTGTACATTTATACAACATATGATACATTATGTGAGATGTATATATCACCTATATACATACATACATAATCATAGTCATAGTCAATAAGCAATTACTAAGCCCTTACCATGTTCAAGGTGCTGGAGATAAACATATGAATAACAGAAGACAATTTCTTCCCTCATGGAGCTTACAAGCTAAGGAAGGAAGACAACACACAGGAGGGACCTGAAAAGGCCTAGAAGTGTGGAGTATATGTGCATGGTGGTGGGAGGGGGAGGGGGGAAGGGAGGAGAGAGATATAAATAGAGATATGGTAGAGAAATCAGAGACATCCAGGAGTAGTCAGTCAGGTGAGAAATGAGGAGATGCTCTGAGCTGAGCTCCTTCCTTACATGGAGGTTTTGGAGTTCATGACTCTACCATTCAATCAGAAGGGAAAAAGGTAGTGATGAGGTGGAGGCTGATGGGATCTTGTAGTTTATGCCAGTAATGAGCTTCCTGGGGAACAATGGAGAAGAGAGAGAAATCCAGGAGTAGTACAGTTGTATGGGTATCTCTCTCTCTCTCTCTCTCTCTCTCTCTCTCTCTCTCTCTCTCTCTCTGTCTAATGCTTTCTATTCCCCCATCCCACTATTCTTTTTTTTTTTTAAATTAATTTATTAGTTTAGTTTCAGTTGACAAGATTCAATTCCATAGTTCCTTGATTTTCAAATTTCCTTTACTTCCCTCCCCCCTCCCCTCATGACATCATATAGTACAGTATAGGGTCTGCAAATGCATTCATCTTAAACATTATTCCAATTACAAAGGCATATTGTACTAGGTGGGATGAAAGATGGTAAGGAAGAAGTAAAACCAAACAATGAGAAGAACAAGATCATTTAGTTTACTTCCATCAGGATTCAGGCTCAGTTCTTTCTAGTTATATCTCTGGATGGCGCATTTCTCACTTTCTTGAGTCATTCGGGATTAACTTATATCACTGCATTGCTGAAAAGAGTCCAGTATGTCATAGTTGGTCGTCACAGATATGGTATGTCTGTGATTGTATACAAATTTCTTCTGATTCTACTCTTCTCGCTCAGCATCAGTTTGTATAAGTCTCTCCAGGTAATTATGAAATCCGTCACCTCCTCGTCTCTTATAGCACAATAAAATTCCATTACATTCATATACAACAACTTGTTTAGCCATTCCCCAATTGATGGGCACTCCTTTAGTTTCCAATTCTTTGCAACCACAAAAAGGGCTGCTAAAAATATTTTTGTACATATGGTTCTTCCTCCCACTACTATCATCTCTTTGGGATATAACCCTAGGAGTGGTATGGCTGGGTCAAAGGGTATGAAATTATTTATAATCCTTTGGGCATAATTCCAGATTGCTCTCCAGAATGATTGGATAAGTTCACAACTCCACCAGCAATGTATTAGTGTTCCAATTTGTCCACATCCTCTCCAGCATTTGTCACTTTCTTGTTTTGTCATCTTAGCCAATCTGACTGGAGGGATGTGGTATCTCAGAATTGTTTTGATTTGCATTTCTCTAATTAATAGTGATTTAGAGCATTTCTTCATATGCTTATGGATATCTTTAATTTCTTTCTCTGAAAACTTCCTATTCATATCCTTTGACCATTTCTCAATTGGGGAATGACTTGTATTCATATAGATTTGGCTCAATTCTCTATAAATTTTAGAAATGAATCCTTTATCAGAGACACAAGTTGTAAAAATTCTTTCCCAATTTCCCACCTCCCTCTTGATCTTGGTTACATTGGCTTTATTTGTGCAGAAGCTTTTCAATTTAATGTAATCAAAATTATCCATTTTGCATTTTATAATGCTCTCTAATTCTTGTTTGGTCCTAAAATCTTCCCCTCTCCACAGATCTGTCAGGTAAACTATTCCTTGCTTTCCCAAATTGCTTACAGTATCATCCTTCTATTCTTATTCACAAACATTTGCTCTAGCTACACATTTCCTTAATATGCCCCTAGACATGTCATTCTTGTTTCTTCTTCACATT
The DNA here is from genome assembly GCA_011680675.1 of Gymnobelideus leadbeateri. Lineage (NCBI taxonomy): Eukaryota > Metazoa > Chordata > Mammalia > Diprotodontia > Petauridae > Gymnobelideus > Gymnobelideus leadbeateri. The sequence goes on along the minus strand of WOXC01009442.1, from coordinate 213,624 downwards.
TCCATTTCTTTGGTTAACATTTCCTACCACCCTCCTAAAAGTTCTATTTGTTAATCAAAATCCTACTCGACTTTGAAGATGGCACAGCTAGTAAGTGTGTCAAATGTCTGAGACCGAATCTGAACTCAGTTCCTCCTGACTACAGGGCCAGTGCTCTATTCACTGTGCCACCTAGTTGCCCAATACTTTCTTTAAGACTTAGTTTGATGGTGGTGTAGAGGAAATAGAAATAACCTGAGAGTCAGAAGATGTATATTTGAATCTGTTTTTTTTATGCTCACTAATGTTTGATGCTAGATAAATCATTTTACTCCACTGAATCTGTTTGTTCTTCTATAGAATGGGGTTGTTGTTTGTTTATCCTTCATTCTTAAAGAGGACCACAGTATCAGAGAGGTGATGCCATGATATGCAAGTGGGTTGGATTTAAGTGAGGGAGAGCTGTGCAGAGCCATCTGGGGCCAGTGGCAAGGTACAGATCAGGAAGAGTGGAGATGGCCCCAGATGTAGGGGGAGATCTTGATTTTTATTTTTTTTACGTTAAGGTTTTTCCCAGGTCTCAGTTGGTCTGAGGCAACGCCCATGGAATGATTAAGGTTAGGTAAAAATGAGGCAAAGAATGGCATTACTGTTTCAACTTTTAGGCCAAATCAGAAACAACTGCAGACCATGGGGGTGGGGGGTGGGTTAATTGTGAACTGTACAATAAAGTGGGGGGGAGGAGCAAAGACAAACTGACAGAGAGAGAGAGAATATACACATATGTATGAATGTATGGATATGTATATATGTGCCTACAGAAATACACACATATAAGTGTGCGTGCGTGTGTGTGTGTATATAAACATGACATATATACAAGTCACACAAGTGCCTATAAGCACATACATATATACATACACAATATGTTTGATTATGCATATATACATATAATATACATATGCACATATATGCATGTATATGTTTATTTTTGCATGCATATATGACTAAATGGTCACTCAGGTCTCTTCCAACCCTCATAATTTGTGATTCCTTGATCTTTCAACTAAATACTACTTTAGCCATATCCCAGACATTTTACCGTTTTGTTTCTTATAATTTTCTTTTGCCCAATTATTAATTTTTCTATGATTTGTCCTTTGTCCCACTCATTTAGTATTTTATTATTTTTTTTTACTGTAACAAATGTTTTCATTTCACTTTTATTTGCACTCTAATGTCATATTTACTCCCATGCCATAAGCTTTTATTTCTTCCGTTTCTTCTGGGATATCTTTTTCTTTTGAGCAACTTCCTCTTCTGGTTTAGGAACAATTTGTTCCTTTTCAGTAAGTATCATCTCAATATGGCAAGGAGAACTCATGTATGGGTTGATTCGGCCATGAGCCCTGTAAGTAAGCCATCGCATTTTGGGAGCCTTGTTAACCTGGATATGCTCAATGACAAGAGAATTGACATCCAAACCCTTAAGTTCTGTATTACTCTCTGCATTTTTAAAGCATATGCAGCAAGAATTCAGCACTCTTTTTGGGCCACCGACCCACCACCAACCCTGTGTCCAACCCCATTGCTTAGCCTGGGCACACCTGCCAACTCCGCCATTATATCGATGGAAAGGATGCACTGTTTCTTCAATGTGACATCTTTCAAATACTTGGTAGCTTTTCAGATATTCATGCCCTTGATAGCTTGGGCTGTTTCACAGGTGTTCTTGAAGTGGACCCGGGGATTTGAACCCCTTGACTTGCATGATTTTGTGGGGTTTTCTGGATCAAGAGAGTACCTCACCATTTTGAATGATTACCTGGGATGGCTCAAAGGAAGAGCTTATTATTTTATTCTTAATCCTAGCTTGGGTTTTTGTCTTTTGTTTGTTCTCTCCGAATTTATTTCTATTTTTATTCTGTTATTATCTATAAATTATGTGTTTCTATATCTGCCTTTTCCACATTTGTTTGCTATAACTTTGTGCCCCATACATAGTCGATTTTTATAAAAGTTCCACAAGGTGCTAAAAATGCATGTTCTTTAGGTGTGCTACTTAAAAGACATCATATCATATATACAAGCATGTTCTATATGTATATAGGTATATATAATGAGTGGATCAAACATACCAGAAGAGCTATTGTCTAGCATCTTCTTGAAGACCTCTAGAAGGAGAAGCAGCTCATACTATTTTCAGAAATGCTACCTACCCAGCAGTTAATGAATATAGTAATCTATTGTTCGATAAACCCAAAGACCCCAGTTTTTGGGATAAGAATGCACTATTTGACAAAAACTGCTGGGAAAACTGGAATACAGTATGGCAGAAAGTGGGCATAGATCACTATCTAACACCATATACCAAAATCAAGTCTAAATGGGTGCATGATCTAGGTGTAAAGGATGATACTGTAAGCAATTTGGGAAAGCAAGGAATAGTTTACCTGATGGATCTGTGGAGAGGGGAAGATTTTAGGACCAAACAAGAATTAGAGAGCATTATAAAATGCAAAATGGATAATTTTGATTACATTAAATTGAAAAGCTTCTGCACAAACAAAGCCAATGTAACCAAGATCAAAAGGGAGGTGGGAAATTGGGAAAGAATTTTCACAACTTGTGTCTCTGATAAAGGACTCATTTCTAAAATTTATAGAGAACTGAGCCAAATCTATATGAATACAAGTCATTCCCCAATTGATAAATGGTCAAAGGATATGAATAGGAAGTTTTCAGAGAAAGAAATTAAAGATATTTATAAGCATATGAAGAAATGCTCTAAATCACTATTAATTAGAGAAATGCAAATCAAAACAACTCTGAGATACCACATCCCTCCAGTCAGATTGGCTAAGATGACGAAACAAGAAAGTGACAAATGCTGGAGAGGATGTGGACAAATTGGAACACTAATACATTGCTGGTGGAGTTGTGAACTTATCCAACCATTCTGGAGAGCAATCTGGAATTATGCCCAAAGGATTATAAATAATTTCATACCCTTTGACCCAGCAATACCACTTCTAGGGTTATATCCCAAAGAGATCATAGATGTGGGAGGAAGACCCATACGTACAAAAATATTTTTAGCAGCCCTTTTTGTGGTTGCAAAGAATTGGAAACTAAAGGGGTGCCCATCAGTTGGGGAATGGCTAAACAAGTTGTGGTATATGAATGTAATGGAATTTTATTGTGCTATAAGAAACGGAGAGGTGTCGGATTTCATAATTACCTGGAGAGACTTATACAAACTGATGCTGAGTGAGAAGAGTAGAATCAGAAGGAATTTGTATACAATCACAGACATACCATATCTGTGATGACCAACTATGACAGACTGGACTCTTTTCAGCAATGCAGTGATATAATGTTAATCCCGAATGACTCAAGAAAGTGAGAAATGCGCCATCCAAAGATATAACTATTAAGAACTGAGCCTGAATCCTTATGGAAGCAAACTAAATGATCTTGTTCTTCTCATTGTTTGGTCTTATTTCTTCCTTACCATCTTTCATCCCACCTAGTACAATATGCCTTCGTAATTGGAATAATGTCTAACATGAATGCATTTGCAAACCCTATACTGTACTATATGCTGTTGTGAGGGGTGGGGGGAGGGAAGTAAAGGAAATATGAAAATCAAGGAACTATGGAATTGAATCTTGTTAACTGAAACTAAACTAATAAATTAATTTTAAAAAATGCTACCTATATTGTCCTAAGGACCATCTGATCTTACATATCTACTCATAGTTACCTTCTTCCTCTATTTTTCTTCATGTATTGACTGAAATTTAGAAATTAGAAGGGTGTTTAGAGGTCATATAGTCCAACCCATACCTATACTTTCTATTTTCCTCCCTGTTTCCAAAGATTTTATTCTATAAAAAGTAGAGATATCAATTTGGCATATTTTTCTGCCACCCAGTAGTATCCACAGTGCTTCCTTAAGTTTCAAAGGAGCAGTGAATTTTATGGAATTCAAAAACATTACTTTTCTTTGTGTCTTGGCAGAATCCGGTTAATTATAGAAAAACTAGTGATAGTGTAAGTATGTAGGAACTACTACACACTTCCCATGGTCTTAAACCAACAAGTTTTGCTGGGGTGTGTTGTTTGGCCCAGATGAATCCGTTACTTCAGTAATTTTTTTTTTACATTTGACTAGACATGATAGGTCTGGTATGTTTAGTTGATTAGTGTATGGTGCTGATGGACCCAAGCTCATGGATTTTGTCTTCTTGAAGGTCAATTAGTTTTTCATAGAGATAAAAGTTTTGTTTCATAGTTTTCATAGATAAGAGGTTTCCTTTCCTGCAAACTATGTCCATATTCTTAGCCAGTTTTTTGCAATTATGGAAGCGGGAAAGTATATGGAAAGCTTGGTTCAAAATTATTCAGCATTCCAGAAGAAACTCTAAATATGTATTCTAATCATGATCAGTTAGTAGGGCAGTACAACATTATTATCACTTTGTATGTGAACCCAGCACTTTCTCCTTCAAGAAGTTTAAAATTAGTTGTTTTTTTTTTTTGATACTGATCACCAAAAATTTAAGCTAGATTTTCTGATTCCTAGTTGGGCATACAATTCACCATACTATGTCACCTCATTCCATTAGTGTTCTAATGTAGAAATTATTAGCAAATCTATTGAAATCACATTGAGTCTTATGAGAAATTCGATTACCTGTGCAGTATTCTAAATAAAATATATTCCACTAGTCAGATCAGACTACAAAGAAGTGTGCAAACCCAAACATTTCTCATGATGACCAACTAAAAACAATTTTCTCTCTGTTTATGGCAAGCAGATCAATAAATAGCATGTGGTATATGCCATTTGAAGCTGTTACTCATCTCAGAAGCTTCTCTAACTTGCCTAATTCAATGTTCATACTTTTTTTTATAATGTTGATTTACTAAATGATCAGTATTTTCCATTAGCAAAGAGAAATGCATCTCCCTACATCTTTACTGATCATATGATACCAGGTCAGATGGGAAATATGTTCAGGATTAGTAGGCTACTTTTTTCTGATTCATTTTCTAATATGAGAAACTTACATGTCTTGATCATTCTTCTCATTATTCATGATATTAATAAATTTTAGGAAGGGCAAGACTCCAAAATGTAAAACTAATCAGGCAAAGATAAAAATAGAAATTTGTATTCTATACTTTATAGTTTTCCTTTCTCAGGGGAAAAAAAAGCCCAGCATTTTTATTTGTTCACTGTTTTATCATTTTAGTGAGATTTCTGCAAGAGGAAATCATAAAATCAAAATGAAAATGTGAATCTAATTGGACCAATTTTTATCGAGGAACACATTTTGCCACTCTGGTTTCAAAAATCCAAGCTCTCAAAGCTTGTTGTTGAGTCATTTTCAGATATATATGACTCTTTGTGACTCCATTTGGAGTTATTTTGAGAAAGATACTAAACTGGTTTGCTATTAGCTTCTCTAGTTTATTTTACAGATGATGAAAGTGAGGCAAACAGGGACTTGCCCAGGGTCACTCAGATACTAAATGTCTAAGGCCAGATTCAAACTCAGGGGGATGAGTCTTACTGACTCCAGGTCTGGTACTCTACCTACTGTACTACCTAAGAGTTAGTAAATATTATTTATATTTAAGTTTAGAATCCCTTATAAGAAGAATCAAGCTAGTCTAGAACATGCGACAATAGAATGCTATCCATTTACCATTTAGCTACCTAAGTTCCACTTGTAATGGTAATGGTAATTTGAAGATCTTCACTGCCCCATAATAAGCCTAAAGGAATTTGAAGACCTTCCCTGCTTTGAAAACATACTCTCTCCCCAATATGTTGAATGCAATCACAAGGAGCCTATGGTGGGAGGAGTTTGCTGAAGGGTGGAGCAGAGCCCACAGGAAACTGAGAGTCAGAGAAGTTAGACATGGTTGGGAGGAGAGGACATAATCGAGAGAGACAGGTTTGTGAGTAAATGTATGTATTTGTTGGAAGGCTAAAGAATGGTGTGGCTCTCTGTTCGGTTATGGCTTAATAACTTCTTTGCTACTGTGATGGAATTGGCTTACTTGTTTTAGGATTTTGTTTTCTGGTGTCTGAATAAATGTTTTGCTTCTGTCTTCCATATGGAGAGTCTATTATATTTTGTGATTGATCATTATTCAGGCATATTTGTAGTGACTGTTGGTACTGTAAATATTGCATTGCCACTACATTTGATGATGGAGATGGGATTGTGAAATATCAGATCTCTATTTGCAGGCAGAAGGGATTTAGAAGAAGAAATGAATATCCCAGGATGGAAGGATTTACCTTATTCCTCCCAAGCAAGAGAGAGGTCTAAAAGTGCAGGATTCTGTGAAAACTGGGAACTGAGATTACAGCAGGGAGAACCTAGAAATTTAGAAACATGTCTGCAGAGAATACCAATAAAACCTGGGAGAGAGCTGGAGGCATTGTATAAAAGGGGTTGGTTTTTACTAACAGGTTACCATATCATATATAAAAACAGAGACAAACTGTCAGAAGAGAAAACTGAAATAGAGAGAGAATTGGCTGTGTTGCAGCATTCAGGCCCTCTTTTAGAAAAGCAAGCTGGAGTATCTCAGGTGGTAGAAGAGAGGGTTGTGGTGAATTTGGCTCAGAAAATGAAACATAAAAGTAACAGGAGGAAAGTTCATACAGTTTTGGTAGAGACTGAGACTAGTTGCTATGACAATGACTGCAAGGACAGTGTAAGGGGTACAGAGCAGTACAATGTTTCATGACCTAGCTTTTACAAGGGTAGAAGTTCTCCTACTGAGAAGAAAGCAGGAGAATCAGGGAGGACAAACAGTTCAGGGAGATAATTAAGGGTTTCACTCAGCAGGAGATTACTGACATATTAAGCAGATTCACCCAAGAAGCAGGAGGAGTATGGGTAGATAGTGTGGACTGCTTGAAACTTATAGGTATTTGTAAGAATTCTTTTGCCCAGCAAACTTTTAGAGATTTTCACATGGCAGGATTTAATAATACAACAAATCTGTTAGCTTTAGCTTCTGATGGATGCAATAGAATGTACACCACTGATTCTATGTGGCCTAGTGGAGAGAGACTGCATGAGAAATTTGAAAGAAGTAATGAAAACTGTTATCATATTTGGAGATACAGATGCATATCATGATATCCCTTTAGCAGTTCCTCTTAGAAATATCAAAGTGAAGACAACTCCTCCTGCGTATAAGCACCTACTTCTGACTCTACTAATTGATGAAAAAAAAACCTCTTTCAAAGGTTCTGGATAAGATTTCACAGCTAAGAGAAAGGAAAAAGAATATCCTCAAGAGAGAAAAGTAAATGACCAGTCAATTCAAAGTCAGAATAGATTGACAAGAAAAGAATTATTCACTGCTCTACTGAAAGCAGGGGTAGATTTTTGAAAAAATTGATGGTATTCCAATTAATGAAGTATATAAAATATATTAAGATAAGGGGCTTAATGTCAGATGGAATAGAGAAGTAAGGGCTGCCCCTACACATGCTCGTGAACCATTGTATCCAAGTTCATCACACCTTCAGAATAAGAAATTGGCCAAGCCCCAGATCAGATTAAAGAAATACACATATAAGATCCCATGTCAATCTGACTATGTATTGTAAAAATGGATCAAATAGGGGGCGGCTAGGTGGTGCAGTGAATAGAGCACTGGCCCTTCAGTCAGAAGGACCTGAGTTCAAATTCAGCCTCAGACACTTAACACATACTAGATGTATGACCTTGGGCAAGTCACTTAATCCCAAGTGCCCTCCAAAAAGCAAAAAAAAAAAAAATGGATCAAATACTGCAAGTAGGGCATTAATTGATACTGGGGTGGAAGCTTCCCTTATTTATGGGAACCCTGATAAGTTCAAGCATGCAAGTCTCATTACCATCACAGGACTGGGAAGGGCTGAAATATCAACCAGATAAGACAAACTAATGATGAAAATTGGACAGTTAGCTAAGAAAGAATATACTGTGGTTATTGTACCCATTCCTGAATACATCATTGGAATACATATATTGAGAGATATGACTCTGAATTTACCTGAAGGAAGATACCAATTTGCAGTAAGAAAGATAGGAATTAATAGAGTTTTAGTGGGAAAAATAAAAATGGATCTAATCACTTTACCTGAACCTTTTGAAGTAATTACTTTAAAGCAGTATCTTTTGCCAGTGGAGAAGATGAAATTGCAAATACCATAAAGGAATATGTTGAAGCAGGAGTGTTAGTTAGTCCCTACAACCGCATGATGGAATAATCCTGTCTGGCCAGTACAAAAATCAGATGGGATGTGGGGAATAACAGTGGATTATAGACAATTGAATAAGGTGACTCCTCCCTTTTATGCTGCTCTTCTAGATACTGTCACCTTAATAGAAAGGATCCAGAAATATGATGGGACTTGGTACACATTTATTGATTTAGTCAATGGTTTCTTTAGCATCCCAATAGACAATGGGACCAGTTTGCTTTTAGGTGGCAGGGCAGACAACATACTTTCACCCACCTGCCACAAGGATATCTGCATAGCTCCACTATTTGTCATAGGATTGTGGCTGAGCATTTAGATGAATTAAAACTACCTGGTGTATAGCTTACCCACTACATAGATGATATTATGATACAAGGAAAACTGTAAAGGAAGTGGAGAAGAGTTTGACACTTTTAATTGAGCATATGAAAAGCAAAGGGTGGGAAATTTACCCTGCAAAGATTCAATGGCCAGCTCAAAATGTAAAATTTTGGGGTATACAATGTAATAAGGGGCTGAGAGAGATTTTTCCACAAAACCTACAAATGATTCAGGATTTTCCTATACCCACCAATAAGAAAGAGGCCCCAAAGTTTATAGGATTATTTGGATACGGGTGACATCACGTACCACATCTGGGACAGATTTTTAAAGCCTTATATAAAGTTACTTGGAAGAAATATGAATTTAGGGGCGGCTAGGTGGTGCAGTGAGTAAGAGCACTGGCCCCAGAATCAGGATGACCCAAGATCAGTCCTGGCCTCAGAAAATGAGCACCCATACATAAATAATGACTGACGGTGTAACCTTGAGCAAGTTACTTAACCCCAACTGCTTAAAAATAAAAGAAATATGAATTTGACTGGGGACTTAAGCAGAGGAAAACTTTTGAAAAAGCCAATGCTGCTATACAATTGACCCTAGATTTATGACCTATGCAAAATGGCCCAGTGAAATTACAAGTGACTGTGAAGGATGAATATGCAGAATGGAGTCTATGGCAAAAACAACAGAGTCAAAATGTACCCTTGGGATTTTGGTCTAGGAAACTTCTTTCATCTGGAGTTCAATATCCACCTTTTGAAAAGCAGTTATTAGCTGCTCTGGTAAAACTGAACCACTGACTCTGGCTCATGAAGTGATATTAAGAGCTGGAATCCCAATTTTGACCTGATAAGTACACCAGCTTCTCATTGAATTAGACATGCACAAGAGGCCAGCATAATTAAATGGAAATGGTATATAGAGCTAAAACAAGCAAAAGTGGAGTTTCTGTTCTACATGAATCTATAACAAACATCAATACTGAGGGATATGATACATCCCCTGAAACAAAGCAACAGTTGGTACAGTACTTGGTAAAATGGAATGACAGATATGATGGATTAACTGAAGAAGAGAAAAAACACACATGGTTTACTGATGTGATGGTACAGCAAAATATCTGGGCAAAAAAAGACACTGGAAAGCAGTAGCCTATAAGTCATGTACTAAGCAGACTTTGGAAAGTACTGGGATAGGTGGAAATAGTCAATATACTGAACTTATGTCAGTGCATCAAGCCATCAAAACAGAATAAGGAGGACAGTGTGATATATTTACTGATTTATGGGTGGTAGCTGATGGGTTAGCTACATGGATGCCCATGTGGAAAAAATCAAAATTGGGAAATTCATGGTAAACAAGTATGGGGCAAAGATTTATATGAAGATATATGGGATATGTATTTGGTTACTGATTTGTCAGTTTTTCATGTAGATGCTCACATGGCTCTCACCATGCCAGAATTTGAGTATAGTTCCACATGTAGATCGACTAGCAAAGATTGCTGCTCAACACACTGTCCTTACTCTGACACCAACTGATGATCCATTACTAGCAAAATGGGTCCATCAAATGGCTGGCCATTTAGGGATCCAGGCCCTGGTGAGCACAAGATCAAGGTATTAGTATCTCACATTCATTATTGAAACAGATAGCAGAAGAAAGTTATATATGTCGATTGAAATAGGAACAGAGTGTCCCACAGTTAGTAACTGGGGAGATAGCAAGGGGAAAAGCTCCAGCCCAAATCTGGCAAATAGATTATATTGGTCCCCTACCACAAGATAAAGAATACAAATTTATATGTACCTGTGTTGAAACTTATTCAGGTGTACTAGTGGCTTGTCCTTAGAAGAATACAACCCAGAAAAGACCTATAAAACTCTCCACCCTAAGATATTCTTTTATGTGTTTATTTTCTATTATCCCTGTTATATTGTTTTAAAGTTCTTTTGATACCAGTTACCCCTAAACTCCCATTAACCTATGTAATGAAATGTATTATTAAAGTATTTTTGCTGTGTAAGGGACATGAAAGATCCTGGCGCCAAATGTAATGGTAATGGGAATTTGAAAAGCTTCCCTGCCCTTTAATAAGCCTAAAGGAATTTGAAGACCTTCCCTGCTTTGAAAATATACTCTGCCTCCTAATAGGCTGAATGTAATCACATGGAGCCTGTGGGAGGAGGAGTTTGCTGAAGGGTGGATAAAACCCACAGGAAGCTGGGAGTTAGAGCAGCTAGACATGGTTGGGAGGAAAGGCACATGTGAGGGAGACAGTTAAGCTTGTGAGTACATGTTGGTGATTGTGGTAAGGCTAAAGAATAGTGTGGCTCTCTGTTCTGTTATGGCCTATTAATGTCTTTACTACTATGATGGAATTGGCTTACTGGTTTTGGGATTCGGTTTTCTGGGGCCTGAATAAATGTTTTATTTTGTTATATTTTGCAATTGAGCACTATGAAGGTACATTTATATTGACTGTTGGCACTGTAAATATTGAATTGTTGCTATACTGCTCCTGGAATCTGTTAAATGTATGCTTAGATGCAGACATTTAGCATCTTTCAAAAGTAATGGTAAGTATTCTTATTCCATAATGGAACTTATTTATGAACTGTTTCTGTAAGAATCAAACCTCTTATTTAATAAAACTACTTTGAAAAACTTACGATTGAAATAGTGTTTCAACTAAATAGTGTTTCAATTAAAACGTCTTTAATAAGACGTTTTTATTAAAACTTGACCTTCCCAAATAAACAAAAATACACAAATAATAATCTGTTTTTTTTCTCAAACACATCCTGTTTAATAATGATTAGTTCAAATTTATACAGTACTATATATGCTATGTTATTTGACCCTTACCTGTGAAGTATATAATATCTATTTTACAGATGGTAAAAGAGTTTAAATTTTTTGTGCACACACCTAGTTGAGCCTGAGATGGTGCATGAACCCAGTTCTGAATTCCTGTCTAACACTCTATTGAACATACCACATTATCTTTTGATACATATTATTCAGGTCAGATTAAACTTTTTTTTTTTTTTTTGCTTTTTATCCTTTTTCTCCAATTGCACATTTTAAATCTTTTTTGTCAAATGCTTTATTAACTTCTGGTTTACATAATTCATTTCTGCCAGCTTTTGAGTTGCATTTCTTTCCCTGTTTTTCCCTACCCACCACCCCAAAATAGCAGTCCCATGGGATGTTCCCTCCTCCAATCTGCTCTCTCCAATACCCCCATCAAATTTTCCAGTATGGTATAGTAGATCTCTATGCCCCAGTGCCTGTATATCTTATTTCCCAATTACATGTAAAACAGTATTAATCATAGCATATTTACATATTTAAACATTTGATTTTAAAACTTCGAATTCCAGATTCATTCCTTTACTCTCTTGTCACCCACCCTTATTGGGAATATAAGCAATTCAGTAGAGGTTGTACCTTTGTAGCTATGCAAAACATTACCATAGTAGATATATTGTAAAAGACTGACTATATTATCCCAACTCCCACTGGTTCTATTCTCTATTTTGATCCTGTCCCTTTTCAAAAATGGGTGCTTCCAACTTTCCTCCCCCTCAGCCTCCCCCTCTCTTCCATCATCCCCCCTCTCATCCCCTTCCCACCTACTCTCCTGTAGGGTGAGATACTCTATTTAGTGTGTATGTCATTCCCTCCCTGAGCCAAATTCAATGAGAATAAGGTTGACCTATCCCCTTATGCCTTCCTGTTCTTCACCTCCATTGTAAGCACTTTCCCTTGCCTCTTCATTATGGGATAGTTTACCCCATTCTGTCTCTCCCCATCTCCACTCATTATATTCCTCTGTCACCTCTTAATTTCACCTTTTAAGTATTATCCCTTCCTATTAAATTGGTCCTGTGCCCTCTGTCTATTTATACCTGTAAACATATATACACACATTCACATATCTATTCATACACCCATATATACTCATATATATATTCCCTTCAACTATTTTTATACTGAGAAAAATTTCATCAGTTGCAATTATTATTTTTCCATGTAGGAATGTAAATAGTTCAACTCTGATAAGTTGCTTATGATTTCTTCTCCCTGTTTACTTTCTCATGCTTTTCTTGCTTCTTGTATCTGAATGTCAAATTTTCTGTTCAACTCTGGTTTTTTCATCAAGAATACTTGAAAGTCCTCTATTCTACTGAATGACCATATTTTCCGCTGAAACATGATACTCAGTTTTGCTGGGTAGGTGATTCTTCATTTTAATCCTACCTCCTTTGACCTCCAGAATATCATATTCCAAGCCCTATGATCCCTCAGTGTACAAGCTGGCAGATCCTGTGCTATCCTGATTGTGTTTCCACAATATTCAAATTGTTTCTTCCTGGCTGCTTGTAGTATTTTCTCCTTGATCTGGGAATTCTGGAACCTGGCTATAATATTCCTAGGAGTTTTCTTTTGGGGATCTTTTTCAGGAGGTGATCTATGGATTCTTTCAACCTCTATTTTGCCCTCTGGTTCTAAAACATCAGGGCAGTTTTCCTTGGGAATTTCTTGAAGGGTGATTTCTAGGTTCTTTCTTTGATCATGGATTTCAGGTAGTCCAATAATTTTTAAATTACCTCTCCTGGATCTATTTTCCAGGTCAGTGGTTTTTCCCATGAGATATTTCACATTGTCTTCTATTCTTTCATTTGTTTATATCTAGCATCTTGATTTCTGATAAAGTCATTAGCTTCCATTTGCTCCAATCTAATTCTGAAGGAATGATTCTCCTCAGTGAGCTTTTGAGATTCTTTTTCCATATGGCAAATTCAGCTTTTTAAGGCATTCTTCTCCTCATTGCCTTTTTGATCCTCTTTTGCCACTTGAGTTAGTCTATTTTTTAAGATGTTATTTTCCTCAGTCAGGTTGTTGACTCTCATTTCATACTTTTCCTACATCTTTCTCATTTCTCTTCCCAATTTTTCCTCCACTTCTCTTATTTGGTTTTTAAAATCCTTCTCAAGGTCCTCTATTGCCTGTAACCCACTCATATTTTCATTTCTTTTGGTACAGATCCAAGCAGGTTTCTGATTTCTGATTTCTGACCTCACAGTCCTCCTCCTGTTCCATGCTTCGATCCTCTTTGCTCCCAAAATAGGAGTCTAATGTTGAATTTTTCTGTTTATTTTGTTTCCTTTGCCTAGGCATGTTGCCACTTAATTACTTGACTTTTGGGCTTGTTGCCACAGTAGGACTCTGCCACCGGACAGAGGAACTTTGTCCCAAATGCTGGGGTTTTCTCAGGTACTGAAGCTATTAGTTGGGTGCCCTCTCTGAAGCACCCACACACTCTGGCAAGGTGGTCGCACACCCTTACTAATTCTTTCACTATTAAGAGAAATGGGAAAGTCAAGTTCATGGAATCTGTTCCAATTTTAGTGAATATAAAGGATCATCATATGATGATATTTAGGTATTTATTGATGTGATAGTGACCAAACATCTCCTGCTTGAGTCAAAGATTTGTCCACACATGAGAGCCTTTACTGAGCTTGGTAGCTTAGGATAAAATGTTTTACTCAGAAAATGCAAACATGCTCATAGAATCATGGGCACATTTTCATGGCTATACTCATTTCACTGCTCTGAAGCTTCATTGGCTTCCTGATGGCTTTAGGATAAAATACAAATTCTTCTGTTTGATGATTAAAGTCCTCTATATTCTAGCTAGAGATTGATTGTGGAGGACCCCTCTGTCTATACCAAAGCTCTAGCTTAACCATCCTGTTTGCTATTGCCCATATATGATATTCCATTTCACATAGCTTCATCTTTGCCCAGGTGGTCTCTGAGTCATAGAATGCTTTATTTGGTTATATCTACTTCTTAGAAGTCCTGCCTCTCTATAAGGCTCTGGTCAAGTGCTGGCTTTCTTAATAGTGCTTTCTGATTGCCCAAGGTATCAATGTCCCTTTAAATCAACTTATATTTATTTTAAACATATGTTCTATTTATTATTTGTGACCATGTATACACTTCCCACCCCCATAAGGAAGATGTGAGCCTTTTGAGGGTAAGGACCTTTTTCACTTTTTTATTAATATTCCAATAACTGGGTAAATTGTCAAATTGTCTAACATCTCTTAAATGTTAAGTATTTGTTGATTGCTCAATAAAAGCTTGTATTTAAACATTAGCTTTTGGCAATGGATTGCAAAAGAGAATCAATTTATATTTGCAAATTGTTTTTTTTATAATTTCAGAAATCATCTAGCATTTGGTTTTTAAACATGGCATGTAACTTTTGAATGCCCAGTTTTCAACTGTTGCCTTTTATGATTCTGCCAGCTGCTATATCTCCTCTTACCCAAGTTATCTGGTATTTATTGTGTACCTATTTTGTATGTGCAAATATGTGTTCCTGTTGTATCTCCAAGTAGAAAATAAATTCCTTGAATGCATGGGCTATTTCATTTCTGTCTTTGTATCCTGAACGCTTAGAATAGTACCTGGAGTATACTACATATTTAATAAATGGTTACTGATTGGCAGATAATCATCTTTGCCAATTACTATAAATCACTTTTTTGACTGAAAAAAAAAACAGAATTTCTACAGTCATTATCCTATGCCAGAGGGGAAAAAAGCATACTTTCCTCCCAATCCCAATGTTAAACCCCTATTTCAATGTCAAACCCCTAATTTCCTCTATAGCAGAAATACACCATAGGAAATCCTGACATTTAGGAGAGTGTTCTATATAAATAAAAACCTGAAGATAAAGTTTTTATTTGCATATCATAACACATGAGGAAATGGAATATGTGTATAAATATGTTATATGAAAGAATACTATTTCTGTTCCTTGTGTCTTTATTTTCAGCTAGATCTACCTTATAAGCAAGCAACCTCTACCCACTGTGATTTAAAGGGTAATTCAAAAGGTTCTTTCTCTCCAAAAACTCTCTAACTCTAGTCCTGCCACAATGCCTATCATTTCCACATTTGCATTAAGGTGTCAGAAAGGAAATGTACCAAACCTTTACCACCAACCCTTGACCCATTAGCTCTAAGAATTTCATTAGATCATCTAATACAGAAGTGAATCCTGAGCCACATGGTGTAGGAAATATTTTTAGAAAGAAAACAGCGATAGGAACATGAATTTTCCAGAGAAGAAGGATGGCATGTAAGAGCTAGGAAGATTAGGAAGAAAGTATGAATTGGAGTGGAAGGGCAATTAAGTTCATACGTTGTGGCTGGTTTGAGATGAGCTGGGGTCCTAATTTTACCTCCCTATGGGACATGGATAGGTGAGACTGACCAAAGGGTCATAGAGCCTCACTGATTTATATACTATGTATGCCTTCCATTGGTCTCCGCACCATCCCCAAGCACACCTTTAGCTACAGATTTGCTTTAGGTGGAAGGGAGGGGGTATGAGTAAAAGTTGAGAGGATAAGAAACTCTCAAAGACTATATACAGAGTAAATGTGAATTGATTTCTCTTAGTCAGGGGATTTTCCTTATTGGTATTTTCCTACATAGAAGAAACCATAGTCCTGTAAACTCCAACCCCTCCCCCCCCATAATAGTTCATAGAACTTACTGAGTCATAGAATTTTAGGCTGGATCTTTAGAAATCAATTAATCCAAGCTCCTAATTTTGTAAATAAAGAAACTGAGGCCCAGAGGAGTTGAAGGACTTTCCCAAAAGTCAAACTGCTGGTGTCAGGGTATAGATTTGAAGCCTCCTTGACTCAAGAACTAATTTTTGCACTTTCATAATTTTATCATGGGCTGGTGCCAGCTGGAAGAATTGTACCCACTTTGCTCATACTTACATACAATGTTAATGGGCATTATTTAGGTCATTTGGAAGTTAGGAGACCAAAAAGCATTGCTTATAAAATAAAAAAAAATTCATATAATAAAGTCATAGGCTTAGAGTTGTAAGAGATCTTAAGTATTGTACATTCCAAATCTCTTATTTTAAAGTATAGGAAACTAAATTTCCTCAGAGAAGTTGAGTGACTTTCTTAGGGTCAATGGAGGGATAAATGGCAAAGCCAGTATTTAAATACAGATCTACTGACTCCAGACCCAGGGATCTTTCCTGGGGTTTCTATGTGGCTAAATCTTTTTTTTAATATCCAACTGATAGATTTTGCATAATAGATAGAGTACTGGTAAGATGTCAAGAATGACAATGAAGTTGTGAACCTGCGTGATTGGGAAGATAGTGATTCCCTTGACAGTAATAGAGAAGTCAGGAAGAGGAAAGGATTTGGGGAAAGGATAATGAGTTCAGTTTTGGATATTTTGATTTTGAGATGTGAGCAAAGGGCATCAGGTACAAGGTATCTGAGAGGGAGTCAGTTATGTGACACTGGAAGTCAAGAGAGAGATCTCACAAATAATAAAAGTTTGGGTTTTTAAAATTAAACAAAGTCAAATGCAAGCAAATTGTGACCTCCAGCTAAAACAGTCTCACAAGGCTACAACAGCCTTGCATGGATTTCTGCCATCAGAAGATGCCAAGGTATGATTATTCTGTCTCTTTATAGTTTGAGTTTTCAGGGCAAGTGCCTAAAAGGCAGTTCATTTCCTCCAGAGACTTTGATTACTATTAGGGAAAACTGCTATTATGAAGAGTAGATTGGTACAATACAGTAGACAGAACACCTAAGTCATGCCCTTAGAGAGGCTCTCATTTAGTCATGTGACTTTAATTATTCCCATTTTGAAATTAGCTTTCTTTTCTATAAAATTAATGAATCAGACTAGATGATCTTTAATACCTTTTCTAGTCTAACTATTCTATGATCCTAATTTTACCTTGATTATGTTTTTACCATCAGAACACTTTCCCTAAACCCCATTGTTATCTCCCTGTGCTTTTAATAACTCTGACTCAATTCATACCCTTTAATAAAACCAACTTATTTGGAGATTTTCTTGGGACCAGTTATTATCAATATATATTTATGGCCCTAGTGCCTCAATTGAGATTCAGTTTAATTAAATTTTTAAAAAGAGTCAGGCACCTAATACGTTCAGGATACAAGTTTAGAGGGTCACTACCTAACCTTTTTCTATAAAACAACCTAAATTTTTTTTCTATGCTGAACACTACTCTAGCCTTTGTTCTTCTCTCTAGAGAAATGAGTATTTTCAAACTAATCAGAAAAAAAGACTTCATTTGCATTCCTAACAACTCAAATGCTAATTATACCTACAACTTTTTTCTACACTAAAAGTAGAAAATAAAAGGAGGAATAAAAAAACCCAACAACAACCTTGTACATCTGAACTACTGGCTAGTATGAAAGTTATGATATTCTTTTTCCAATTAGAAAAGTTTTATAGGCAACTGCTTCTCTTAATCTTTCTGCCTGTTTACAACTTGTGTTATTCCTAATACACAATTGATTATTCCATAGGAATCTTTATACCCAACATGATTAAGCAATAAACTACCATCTCTCTGACTCATACTACCTACATGTGACAAAAACTAAATTTAAAGGGGAAAGCCAATATAAACAAAACTCAAGATGATAGTTAAAGTGGTGCTATGACACTAAGTCATCCTGGGTGCTAGTACATCTTCAATTTACCCCAGATCTAGCTCACTCCAGACCCTGTGCATATGTGAAAAAGAAGAGTAGGGGAAAAAAAAGAATCACCTCACTTGGTGATAGGGAGGTGAAGGAATACTGTCAGGGCCAAACCAACTAATCAGTATGTGCTTGTGTGTGTGTGTATATCTGTGTGTGTGTGTGTGTGTGTGTGTGTATTCATGTTGTCATTTGACTGGTTGGAGTTTGGGGGTGGACAATGGCTACTGGCAAGAGACTCCATGTACTACTCTTAACAACAGGAAAATAATATATACCAAACCCAGGAAGACATTTAAAACAAAAAGAAAAAGAAAATGAACATGGGAAATGAATTCACATAGGACGTCCATTCTGGTAATAGAAGTATTTAAACTATTTAACCTGTTTATTCTCTTCTTGAGGCCTGCTGTAACTATTAGTCCCATCCTGGGACCTATTTCAAGACAAGTAAGAGAACAGACTGTAACCTCCTTCACATTTCTTATAATAATTGCATTTCCTCTGTTTTTTCTAATACCCACTTAAAACAATGTTCTATCTTAAAACATCTCCAGTAGTTACTCTTAGACCATTCTGATATAATTCATGTTTCCCTGCAGGCACAGATGCCTTTGTCCCTAGCCATAGCACTTAAAGAGCTGAACTATAGTAAGTAAATGCATAAATAGCTTTGAAAGGGCTGATTTCATTCTTATATTTTTAGGTTAGATTGTACATTCCTGATCAAGAAATTTCAGTTACTCCTCTCTGTACCAATCTCCCATGAAGATACCATCGTATGCATAGGCTGGTGTTTCTTTTTCTCTTCTGTATCACTAATATAATAGGTTTAGTGTGTGTGTGTGTGTGTGTGTGTGTGTGTGTATGTCTATGTCTATGTATGTGTGTATTTATATGTATACACACAATATACATATATTATGTATATTCAATAATCTTAGAGACCTCAGACATCATCTAATCCCATTGCTATTTGAAACATGAACCCATCTCCAACGTCCCTGACCAGTGGTTTAAGAACTGACTTTTTGTCTGTCCTTTGTTTTTGTTTTGTTTGTCTTCATGATGCTAAACAATCAAATTGGCCATTTTCCCCCAGTGAATTGAGCAGACTAACTGCTTTGGTGTCTTGTAGATACCTGGTTGTATAGTTTAAATGCAGACTACAAAAGTCAATATGTTTTAATTTAATAAGAAGTAATATTATTTATATTTACTTTTCAGGCAATGGACAAATTGACCCTCTGACTGAAGTCAACTAGAAAAGCAATTAACTTAGTCTTATTCTTCACAAATATTATAACCTCATTTCTAAAATATTTGGTGATATCTGATTTTTCTTTGAAAGAAATTTTATCCTTCATTAAACATCTTAGAAGAAAAAAAATCTGATTTGTAATCCCCTTCTTCCCTGTTTAATCTATAACATTATGATTAGCATA
Source organism: Gymnobelideus leadbeateri (assembly GCA_011680675.1). Taxonomy (NCBI): domain Eukaryota; kingdom Metazoa; phylum Chordata; class Mammalia; order Diprotodontia; family Petauridae; genus Gymnobelideus; species Gymnobelideus leadbeateri. Next base: position 193,990 of record WOXC01009442.1, on the reverse strand, counting down.
AAATCTCTAGGAAAAATATGACAAAGATCAGATCCCATAGGCTACAATACATTCCAGATTTTAGAAATCAGCTGGCTGATTCTAGTTACCTTGGCACCTTGTCCTGTGAGGCATTAGAGGTATCAGCATGAAAGTTTTAGTTTTTGTTAGTTGACCTAAACAAATGAGGTGTAGAGTAAATCACTTAGAAACTTCAAGGCTGTGTGTAGACAGCATGACGAATAGACCACAGCAAAGTCATGCTATTTGATTTATAGGCAAAACATGCATGTTGAGTCAATAAAATGGAATATTAGCAAGAAATGTCCTTAAAGGCAGATACTTATAGGTGAATGGCCCATATTTCTCATTTGCCTTGCTTGTTACTCAATTATACACTTATAACCTGCATCAAACTGCTTGCTATGTTGGGGAAGGAAGAGAGGAGGGCATGAGAGAATTTGGAACTCAAAATAAAAAGTTTAAAACTGTATTTACATGTAATTGGAAAGGATAAAATATTATTTTAAAAAATCACCATTGATTACATAAATGCAAATTAAAACAACTTTTATGTACCACTTCATACCTATAAGATGGACTAAGATGCCAGCAAAATAAACACCAATGTACTGTTGGTGGAATTATGAATTAGACCAACCATTCTGGAGAGCAATTTAGAACTGTGCTTAAAGGGATATTGAATGGTGTATACCTTTGACCCAGAAATACTACTACTGAGTCTGGATCCCAGACAGATCAAAGAGGGAGGAGGACAGTAAACAAACAGGAAAGGTAGGAAGAGGTCAGACCATGAAGGGTTGTAAAGTCCATACCAGAGATTTTACCTTTAATCCTAGAAGTAATAGGAAACCTTTGGAATTTAATGAGTTAGGTTAGGGTTTTAGGGCTGATGTGGTCAGACTTGCATTTCAGAAAGACTACTTTGGCAGTTGATAGAAGGATGGACTGGAGTAAGGAGAGATTTGAGGCAGGGAGACCAAACAGAAAGAAAATTTTAGCAATAGGCCAGGCATGAAGTGATGAAACCTTGTACCATGATAGTAACTGTGGGAACAAAGAGAGGGCTATGCTTTTGTTGTTGCTCATTCATTTCAATCATGTCCAATTTCTCAAGACCCCTATTTGGGGTTTTCTTGACAAAGATAGAGGAATGGTTCTAGCTCATTTTACAGACGAGGAACTGAGGCAAACAGGGTTAAGTGACTTGCCCAGGGTCACACAGCTAGTCGGTGTTGGAGATTTGAACACAGGAAGAAGAGTCTTCCTGACTCTAGGTCCAGCTTTAACCACTGTGTCACCTAGCTGTGCTCAGAGGCATATATACATGAGAGATAATTATGGAAACAGAAATGGCAATACTTAGCAACAGATTGAATATTCAGAGTGAGTGAAAGTAACAAATCAAGGATGAAGAAGAGATTGTGAGACTGAGTTGACTGGGAGGATAGTGATAAATGGGAGGATAGGTGTCATGGCAAGCAAACAAATACTTAACACTTTGTTTCAGTTGAGCATTGCCCATAATTATATGAAGTCTTTGTTAAGAAACAGAACCTGTGAAACCCACAGTGGGAGGGACTTGCCAAAGAAAGGAACAGGAAGGATGTAAGGAGTGGGCACAACAGGGGGGAGCAAATGATCATATAAAAGCAGAAACACAAACTGGATAGAGCAGAACTGAGAAAGGAACACTTGCAGTGGCCAGTACTCTGTTTGTTTGCTCTGTCTGTGTTGATTTGTGTTTGTGATACTTTGTATAGAAGCCTTGGGACCTTACTGGATGTTCTGAAAAAGGATTTTCTTGTTGTTTGTTTACAGAAGTCCTGGAAGAGTGTTTCAGAGGTCCTGGGACTTGAGGTGGACTGGACACTGTGAGCTTCAATATGGGACAGGACCTGGACAAGGAACTGGATGAGGAACCAGACAAGGAGCTGAGAACTGCCTGCCTATGAATCCAGGTGACAATTGGGTAGATTCAGGCAAGAACTGGAACCATGGAAGAGGAACCATGGAATCTGGGAGCCAGCTTCAAGTCAAGATGAAAAGACCTCTCCTTGGGTACTTAGTGCTGATCATGATTTACTGTGACCTAGGGGTGGGAAAATTTTGACCTTTGTCTTTTGTGTCCCTTAAGGAGGATCGCTCCTTAGCGACAATTAAGCTAAGCTTAAGGACAATTGAACTTACTGAATGAATCTTTTGTTTAAAACTATGCGGCCACTTCAGTGATAAGTAGTTATATCATCGTGAATGCTATACTTTGGTTTTTGTGAATGTTTTACCTTAGTTTATTGCTAAATAAATAGAGATGCTATGTGAACAGAGCCTTAAAGCTATTTACAATAGCAGTCCTCTGGAGAGCTGCTCTTTCTTTGTTATACAATAGGACAACAGGGAAATTGGAGAGTGAAGAGTTTCTTGGGGAAAGATGAGATCTGGAAATGTTGATTTTAAGAGGTCTACAGGATATCCATTTTGAGATGTATGAAGATTGGAGGTCAAGAGAGAGACAGATTAAATAAATATATTAGATAAATATATCTGAGTATCAACTACATAGAGATGATAGTTGCACCATAGGAAGCTGATGAGAATACTAAGCAAGATAATAAAGAGGGAAAGAGTAGAGAACTCAGGACAAACATTGGGTATATTCCAAGAAGTTGTTTTTTTTATCTTTTTCTTTTCCTTAGCCTCATTCACATAGCCACCACTCTAATTTAGTTGCTATCTCAGGATAGTTGCATATCTCAGGAAGACTCACTAAGAATTTCTTAATTAAACTTCCTGCTTTCAGTCTCTCCCCTCTGTAGTCCATCTTCTATATAGCTGTCAAAATATTCTTCCTAAATACCAGAGGTGACCATATCATTTCTTTACTCAAAAGTCTCAGTTATCTCCAATTATATAGTTTCTTAACACTGGGGTCTGTGACACAGTTTTAAAAATATTTTGATAGCTGCATGTCAATGTAATTGTTTTCCATTGTAATACTATGTGTTTTATTTTATGCATATAAAAACATGATTCTGAAAAGGGGTCTGAAGGTTTTACCAGATTGCCCAATGTGTCCACAACACACAAAACTTTAAGAACCTCTGCACTACTGACTCATCAATTTAAAGGGTTTAAAGATTCAACTGAAACATTGTACAGGAGAAGAAAATTTAAAGCCCTACCTGAATCCTCGGTCTGGGTTTTAAAGTCTTTTACAGTCTGACTACTATTTATTTTTTCTTGACTTGCTTGATGCTACTTCCCTTCATACATTTTACACTGAAGCAAAACTGTGCTACAAGTTGTTGTCCATAGTATTGAACATCTCCTGTGCCTGGTTTTGCATAATCTATTCCACAAGCATAGAATGCACTTCTTCCTCACCTCTGTAAGAAATCACCATTTTCCTTTATGATTCTGCTCTGGTACATGTTTTCTGTGAATGCTTTTCTCAGTCCTTGTTAAGGGAATGGAAATTTAAGATCCTCCCTGCCACTAGGCCCTTTGGTAGGCTTGTGACTCTGAGAACCTTCCTTGATTTGAAAATATATTCTTTCACCAATAGGCTGAATGTGGTCACATGGAACCTGTGGCGGGAGGCTTGTTTTTCAGGAATGCCCACACCTTGTTGCTTTGTGATTTGGCAGTGGGTCAAGAGGGTTGTGGCATTCTCTGAGCCAGGAGAAGGCTATATATACGCTGGTGTGAGATTTTGCTTTGGGGCTCACTTTGAAAAGAGTTATATGATTTGAGCAGATGAGACTCTGGGCAGCCTTGAGCCTCCTGGCTTTGAAAACCCAGATGTTGGTGCTTCCCTCTCTGGTGACTGACTAGGTATGGATGTAATGGTCAGACAGTTGGAAGCCTGTCTGTTGATGTTTCTCTCTTTTTCTTGTCTGCTGTAACTTGTTTGTATTCTGAAATTTGGGGTGCTGATCTTTTCCCCCTGAACTAGGTAAATTATATGTTTGATTGATTAAAGTAAGACTGTTAACACATTTTGAATTGCTTTCCTTTAGAAAAGCAGATCTAGTAACTTGTGTTGGCAGCCACCCTGGATATGCTAGGGTGCTTGCTGCTACAGCCCTATTGCTGTTAGAGTCATTTCAATGAGATCTTAGGCATGGATATACTTCTCTTTCTTGGCTTATAAGATGTAGCCATTGAATGTCAAGGACTTATTTAATGTCTTTTTCTCTTTTCAACCAGACCCGGGATTTCACTGGCATTCTGTACTCCTGATAAGAAAGTTCCCTCTTTAACAAGGGAGAACATCACCTGATCTTCGAAGTGTAGTCTAAGAGACTGCCTGTGTTCAAGTGGTGCCCCTGACATAGATAATGTGTTTAACACAGACAAATCACTTATCCTCTAAGTGCCCTATGCAATTCTCTAAGACTTATAAGATAATAAAGAATAGTTACATGTATGAGAATTTGCTGAAATGAAATGATTCTTGCAACTAAAACCTCAAGAAATATAGACATGTGCTCACAACCTACTTAATTTTAAAATCCATCCTAGAATTTTCCCACAAAACTATGCTTTTCTTTTACTCATTGATAAAATTATCCCATGGCCGATCTATGTGTTCCAGGATTAAACTAAACAAAAGAGAAGAATAGCCTATTTAAGCAAGGTTTATTAGAGAAAAAAGGAGCCATACCATGCAACAAGTTTGAGGAACAAATAAGAAAGCTCAAAACTCTATCCAAACCCTCTCTTCCATTCTTCTGTCTGTTGTACCCTCTTTCTTTCCTCATTTCATGGCTCACTTCTTTCTGTCTTATCCTTTCAACCTTTCTCCGTTTCTCTTTCTTGCCCCTCTTTCTCTTCAACCTTTCTTCCATTTAGCAGGAGGCATTTATATAAATTCTGAACAAGCATATTCAGAAAGGATTTAAGTTCAGCCTGTGGGACAGATCTCCATATAAGAAGAGGATGGTAGTTCTCAGGAAGAAATCATAGGATCACAGATTTAGAGATGGAAGAGCCTCTCTAGTTCAACCCCCTCATATGCAGATGAAGAACTAAGGCCCAGAGAGGTTAAGTAACTTTTCCAAAGTCATACAATTAATAAACAGAAGAACTATAATTTATAACATACCAGTTATGAACAAAGAATCTCTAACATTGCATAGTATTTGGAAGGCAATGAGGTGAGACAAAGAAGTGATGCTGAGATCAAGTAAGTTGAGTTCTGTCCTCAGGGATGACAAATATTTCCTGGATAACACAGACTAGTCCATTTAGCCTCTCTGAGTTTGTTTGCCCATCTGTAAAATGGGAAAAATAATATTTGCACTACTTACCTCATAGGGTAGTTGTGAACAAAACACTTTGTAAACCTTAAAACACTATATAAACGTGTTATTATTTTCACCACAGACCTATCTGGAAAGTAACTTATTTCAATGAAAACCAGCTTATTCAGAAAGAATAAGCCAGTCCAAACCATTGTCTGGTAACATGCTAGCAAACCCCCTTAAGGAATTTTTCTCTAGAGATTTGTTCATGTGTATCTTATAAACTATGTAAATGAGAAGGATAGGGATTAGTTTGCTATTTTCCCTGGGAGAAAGAACACATTTTAAAGTATTTGTAATTTTTACCATATGCCCCTGGGCACTAATTGAATCGATACACACAAAATGTAGGTTTTTCAGTATGATTCAGAAGAAAAATTGGATACAATTAGCTCTTTATATCAGATTTTTTAAGCTGCTCTTACAACTATATCAATTACAATACAAGGAAATTTCAGTACTGGCCCCTAAAAATGTTTCTGGGGAGATCACTTTAATATGTTACTCATCAAGTTGAAAGGGCAAATTGTTTAAAGATTGTATTGATCTTGCTCTCACTTTGCTGATGTAACCACAGTTCAGTAGATTTGTCCTCTCAATAGATATTGGTGTAGAAAGATGGTTTTTGTTAAGACTGGCATGGTGTCTGCCTTTCATTTATCACATACAAGATCTGAAGACTGTAATCACAAAATAGGAGTTCAATATGAAGATCAAATTTACTATAATAAAACAATAACCATGAAATAAAAAAAAAATTTCTCTGCTGTGAGGAGATTCACTCTTTACAGCAGCTTGGTGTCACTTTAAATTAAAAGCAAGATGGATGCATTAGGATCAGAGTTAAAGCAAACTACTTTTAAGGAAATGCTGCCAAGCAGGAAGGAAAAAAGTAGGCCTGAGTTTAATTCTCGTCTCAGACATTTGGTAACTGTGTGGCCCTGGGCAAGTCATTTAGCCTCTCTGAGGTTCATTTTTCTCATATGTAAAATGAGGATAGTAGAAGAACCTGTCTCACATGGTTGTTGTGAGGAGAACATATATAAAGTGCTATCAAAACCTTAAAGAACTGTATAAATTCTAATTATTATTAATACGTTTTATTTTATTCTTAGTCATAAAGAAAAAATACAATTTCTAAATTTAATCCTAAAATATCATTAGAAAACAATATAGATTTTTAAAAATTCACTAATTTTCGTTTCAATCAATATGTGTGTTATTTATTAAGCATCTACTATATGCCAAATAATTTATTAGAGACATGTAAAAGTAAAAACAGTAGCTGCCTCAAAGAATTAAAATTATAATGGACAAAACAACACACATATATGTATATGAAGAATATATTCAAAATGAATATAAGATAGTATGGGGAAGGAGGGCCCTAGTAGCCAAAAGGATGAGGAAAATGTCCTTATAGAATGTACCACTTGAGCTAGTCTTCAAGATGAGGTATCCTGAATAGGGAACACCAAGCAGGACCAGAAAGGGAAGAATCAGCTTTTGAAAACATTTAAATGCTAAACAGTGGAGTTTGTATTTGACTTTAGGGACAGTAGCCACTGGTGTTTATTGAGTAGGGTATAACACGGTTGGGCTGATGCTTTCACAACTCTCTGGAGGAAGAATGGTGGTACTCTTGACGGTAATAAACAATTTGAAAAGAGAGAGGAAGACCATGGACACCACTGTAATTGATGCTATTGTAATCATGCTTCCACTGAAACCTGGGGCTGCTACTTTGGGGAGGGAGACATGATTTTTACTAATTTGACTCCAAATTGAGAGAATGCTGAGGTTATACTATGGGTCTTTGCAAGGGGTGGAACTGGTGCCAAAGCTAGGAAGAGAAACCAATATGGCCCTAGACACTTTCTTGGAAACATATCATAAAGTCTTAAGCTTCAGACATTTAGGGGAAACCAGCTCTTCAACATGCCTTGATTTCTAGCTTGCCTCCCTAGAAACTTTAAGGCTATTCTTTGGGTAAAATTAAGGCTTCTCTCTTGGTTTGAGTTAAGATATCTCATTCCTACTGGAAGGATTATTCCCTCTTGAATACTTGCTGGCTTATTCTAATCTGTAAAATTTGTCCATTTGCTTCTTTTTTAGATCAGTAGGGCTACTCTCTATTTGCTATCTGTGATGTTATTTTGTATAACCAGTTTGGTGCAAAGGAGCCAAGTTGGTGAGTAAGTTAATGAAGAGCTAGGTGCCAGAAAAGTAGTTTTTGTTATGAACAAGACTGGTATCCCTATACTAGCAATACTCTTTTATGGTGGGGTTGGCTAGAAAGCTTTGTCAAGCTCAAAACCACTAATCAAGGGAAGGACCAAGTGCCAAGTTTCTCTTGTTCCCCTCAAGGTAGAAATTATAGGCTCCCTTAGAGAAGGGTAGGCCAGAATCTAGAGATATACATTCATGCCATCCCTAAGCTGCACACACATACTTTTAGACAATGCATGTGGACAGATACAAATCCTACACTATGAGCCTATTCCTCATTTTTCAACATGGAACATCTTAGAATAAATAGGTCTTCACAAAGACCTATGGATAGAGAGGAGGAATGATTCTAGTGAAAATGAATAGAAGGTAAAAAACCAATAGGAATAAAATTCATGGAAGAAGGAGGAAATGGAGGGTTCCTGTTTTGGGAATTTAAGATCCTCTTAGTTTCACTACGGAAAGAGTTCAAACTGTTACCCCTAGAGATAAGTTAGAAAGATCAGGGTAAACATTAATAGGATTATTGCAGTCTATAAAGATGAATGAATACACATAAAAAAATCTTAAATAACCTACAATGTCTTTATCTTTTACTCTAAACAAATCATTTCTTAATGCAATTCCCTCCCATTTTGTGAATTATATTAAACCATGATTTTCTGTTATTTGGATGTAAATCATCATTGGTTTCTCAGAGGTGGCTAGATGGTATAGTGGATAAGATATTGAAGGGTATTCAGAGTCATCAGGTCTCGACTTAAACACTTATTTGTTGTGAGATAATGATAAGTCACTTAATGTCTTAGCTTCTATAAACTTCCATGTAGAGAGTTATTTCTATCATTGAGATTACTGAAAAAGGAAAGAAATAAAGAAGAAGAAAGGAGGAAGAAAGTGACCCAAATCATATACATAGGAAAATTTTGCTCCCATGTAACAAACTTTATTTTTTTTTGTCTAATTGATCAATTTTTGAATCACTCTTAAAACTTTGAAGGGGATAAATCATAAATACACTGGTTACCTTTCAAAGCCAATCTGACGAAATGTCTTCTCCCATGTTGAGCCTAGGAAAAGAAGAAGAAAAACTGATTTAAGCACCTCAGATATTCTGTTTTCATCTATTTTCTCCATCCATGTTGGACATTTCATTTTGTTTTTAGTCCAATAAAGAGATAATTGAGTCTTTATTACAGATACTTTAGTGTGCCCATTTGTATAATAATGTTAGTTGCTAAAGCTTAGAAAAAGTTATAATTATTTAAAATGCTATTTAAATCACTTTAAATTAGATATTTTTAAAATAATTGTAGATTGAATAATAGATTTAATATAATGTAATAATAATACTATTGTGGTTTTTAAAAAATGGAAATAATTTAATGTCTGAGTTTCTACCAGAAACTTCTTATTCTAAAATTCAATGTGACATAGGATGTAAAATCATGTAAAAAAGACACTACCATGTTATGTCTCTCTTACCCTTATTTTCCCTGATGCAAAGCACTTGGCTATTTTCAGAATTATCTGTAAATTTAATTATGACCCAAACAGTATAACATAATCCATATTATTTTGTAAAGAAAACACTGAAAATGCAAACTGTAAACTAACTAAATTATTTAAGTTTTAATTTGAAATTTAGTGTAACTGGCAATATATTTAATGATTGATGTCTATTGAAAACTGTGGAGCATTCTTTGACATCTCAATATGATCCATTTTACTTTACTACTTTAATTATTTCAATACTTCTGATACACACAATTTCTTCAGTATTGGTACTTCCTCTACCGATACAACCCCTTCCATTTATTAACAGATGATTTTCATGAGAGGATGTAATCAAACAACTGATTAAATGATAACCAGTTATCTGATGATGTTGAGCTCTTCTGAAATTAGCTAGATTGCTCCTCAGATATGCAACACAAAGGCCTTCTCTGGGCCCATACTTCTTTATGATGTTCTCTTCTGCTACAACCTTCAAGAACACAATGGCAACTCATTATTGGAATAGAATTCTTAGAGTAGGGACTCCTTTATTTCACTGATATTAAGTAATGATAATGTTCATTTTTTTTAGGTTAACTACTCTGAATCAGATATTTTCCAGAAGCAATGGCTAGATTTCAAAGAGTATTAATCCTCCCATCTCCATGCCTTTTTATAGGCGACTGCCCCAACCCTCTACCTTGTAGAATCTTTTGACCTTCCTTCAATTTACTTCAGTGAAAATTCCCCATATTCCAAGACTTTCTGGATTTCATGTCCTCCCAGTTGTTAGTGCTTTCTCCTATTTGAATTTGTTTACATAACTTGGTATTTGCCATCTATATTCATGTTGCAGCCCCCAGTAGTATGTAAGCTTCTTAAAGGCAAGGAATTGTCATTATTTTTGCCTTGATATCCCTAGAGCCTAACAGTGCTACATATCTAAGAAGGTACTTAAAATGTCACAACTGAACTTATCAGCAGCAACATATCCAAATCTATAGCACAAGAATCCAGGCAATGTTTTATTAATGCATGCCTCCTGTGATTTTTTACCATTGGAAAAAAATTCTTTATAAAATTAATATGAAGTGATTCTATGACTATTAAGAATTTGACAAGATTAATTTTTCTAAAGCTCATCTTAATATGAATGTTCAGGTTTGTGAGACAGCAAAATTCAATAAAATTAATGTTAAAATTGGTCATAACAGAAATCTATGTGTTTAAAGATATAAATAGTATCATGGTAACTTTTGTCAGCTTAAATGTGATTAAGAAAATCATGCAGAGTTCTGCACTGTATTAAGTGAGCTACCTACTTAATAATTTTACCAGGTTGGCATTTCCTTTCTAAATGTCACAGCTGGATAAGAAATTGTGTACTGTATAAAGCTCTGGGCCCTGAAGAGATACAAAGAGGAATAATTCTAGCACTAGGTCTCTGCACTAATTACTCTATCAACTGGGAATTTGCCTTTGTTTCATTCTTTAGATATGTCTCTCCTACAAATCTTCCTGATCTTTCTAATCACTCAATAACTCCTGGGTATTGTGATTCACCAGAAAAAAATGGAGAGCATGAAGTAGGGTAAGGAAATACTAAGACTGGGGAAGGTTATTCTTCTGATTCTGGAGATTTTCTTACTGGCAGATTCAATTAACTTCTAAGGTATTTTTGCTGGGTTTCTTGGAGAACAATTCACAGAATTACAGAATGGTAAGGATGACCTCAGAGGTCACAAGAAAAAATTGTCATTTAGATAGTACTTTAAATTTTGTAAAGGATGATACATAAAAACTTTCATTAGTTCCTTACAACTGCATAGGGAAGGTATTATCACCATTTCACAAATGAGGAAATTGAGTATCAGAAAATTTACTAGCAGACACACAACTAACAGCTGTCAGACAGATTTTGAAAAGGGACTTCCTCAGTCCAAATCTATCTGGACTAAAACTATACCATGTTACCTTTCATTAATCTAACTCATATCTAAATAAGGATACTTTCTACAAAGTAACTGACAAGTGGCAATCCACATTATTTTTTGTTTTGTTTTGTTTTTCCATGAAAAATGAATCCTTACTAAAGGGAATTTACTACTTCTCATTCTATTTCTAAAGGGATCTATTTTTTGGGAAGTTTTTCTTGATGTTAAATTTCTTTACAGTTGTCACTCATTGATCTTAATTCTACTGAAATTGCCATTTCCTAAAACCCCAAGGGTGTTTTTTTTAATTGACACGGCATATAATTACATCTCCCATATGTGAGAAATATGATTTCTGAACATAAGTCTAAACCTTAAACTTATTTACACTGAATTTCATCTTATTAGAATTATTTCAATGTTGTGGTCTATAAGATTTATTTGGATACTCCATTATCCATCATGTCTCCTAATTCTGTATCCTGAAAATATGTCTGCCATTCTTAGTTACTGACAAAATTGTTAAAAAAGCACGGGACCAAGCACAGATCCATGAACTACTTTACTATTTTTTTTATGGCCCTCCTACTAAACTGACATACAACAATTAATAACTGCTCTTGGAACTGGTCATTGAATCATTTCCAAGTACATTTGGTCTTACTATGATCTGATCTCCCTCTCTTTACCATGTCTGCGACGATTCCATGAAAGATTTTGTCAAATGGTTTTCTGACATTCAGATAAACCAAATACATAGTCTTCTTCTGACAATCTAGTAACACTGTCAAAAAATACATCTATTCCTGATGAAGCCATCCTGGCTCTTTGTGGCTACAGTTTCCCTTCCAAAATGTTCCTTAACTATCTCTTTAATAATACTTTTGATAACTTTGTAAGAAATCAAAGTCAATCCCATAAGCTTACAACTTGCATACTCTATTCCCTTTCCTTTTTTTGAATTTGAGAGAAAAATTTGTAAATTTTTCTGATTCTGAGGTACCCCTACCATTCTCCAAGCCTTTCAAAGATCAATTATAATGGCTCGACAATCACAGGATTCATTTCTTTCATTACCCTGGGATATAGTTCACTTGACCCAGGTTTCATGAACTCAGAAAGAACATGTATTTATTTTTTAATCTCTTTCTTGAGATTCAACTTTTAAAAATTCATTTCCCTGTCTTTTCTTGTGAAAAGATTCTTCTTCCAAAGACAACTGAAGCAAAACAACTACTTGGTAGTTCTGTCTTTTGTCCATCTCTTGCCATAATGATTTCAGCTAAACTGAATAAGTCATTCCCTTCTTCACTTCTCCTCATTTCTCCAACATAGAAAATCATTTTTGTTATTCTTAACATTTCCTGCCAGCCTCTGCTTATTCTGAGCTTTATTGCCTTATAATTCTTCTTACAGAAATATTTTATAACTTGTATTTCTTGCTCTTTCTTGATGGCTTTCAAGTTTCTAACTGAGTTCCTTGGGCATCCATATTGGTTTGTGCTAACAACTTCTTTTCCTTTTCTTTGGAATTGTTTCCAGTTGTTAACTCAAAATTTCATTTGTGATAGCTTCTCATCCATGCAGGATTTTAGTCTGTGGATTGAAATATATATATATATATATATATATATGTTCTCTGAATCCTTTTAAATTTGCTTTCCAAAAATCTGGGGTATAAATCTGATTATGTTTGGCTTTTCTCTCCTTTATCACAAATTTTAAGGGGTGTGGTAACTTACCCTCTCGAGGGTTCATTTTATTTTGATTTCAAAAACCAATTCTTATTTTATTCATAAAACAAGGTCCAGAGTAGCTGTTCCCTTTCATGGTTTCTTCAACTGTCTGAAGGATGAAATTATCAGTAGAAAGAGTTAAGAAATTATCAGCCACTGTTTTTCATTGAGAGACAGAGTTCCAGCAAATACTGGGATAATTAAAATCTCATAATTAGTATATCATGATCCTGTACAAGACTTATGAAATGTTTCCCATCTTTTCATTTATATGTTCAACTTCTTTTTCCCAGGTGCTATTTATTATATATGAGAATATGGGTTCTGTTTCTTCCTCCCCTAAACATAAAGAATGTCTGGAAATTCATACTTAGACTAGAAATTAAAATATTTTCATAACATATTTTGACCAAGTTTAAGCATATTTTAACCTACAAGCTCGCATACTGAAAAAATGCATAGTATTAATAAAGGAGTGAGTTATTTGCCTCTCAGACTTCTGGCACCAAACTTGCTTATTTTTTTAAAGTAAACCTTCACCCTGATAGTCATCCAGCCTGGCAACCTCAATTTGATACATTGCCACACTCCCTCAGATTCAGTTGCATTCATTTGCATTAAAAAGTTAGCAAAATACAGTTTAAAAAAAACCTAATATTGAGTAGGAGAACCTGAGAACAGATTCTGACTTTTTTTCAGACTACCTGCCTAACTTTGAGCAAGGTTCTCTCTGGGCATTAATTTCTCCAATAAGGAGGTTAAACTGGATGACCCCAGAGATCCTTTCAGACTAAAAATCTATGACTTTATGATCTTACAACATCTCTTCTCCTCTCCACTCACACTGCTACCACACTAATTGAATTTATCATTACTAGTAACCTAGTTTATCATAATAGCCTTAATTGTTTGCCTTGTCTCATTTCCCTCCCTCCCCTTCTAATACAATTTCAAATGTTATCTTCCCATGGCATAGCTGTCACTATGTCATTCTCTCCTCTTCAGAAATTTTCAGTGGCTTCCTAACTTTCCAGGCAAATTGGGCCTGTTGTCTAGTCTCATCTTTGTGCAGTTGTACCAGCTATGCCCCAGGCTTAAAATGGAGAAGTCCAAGGAGAGTCCTAGACCCTAAATACACATGTATAGTGGTAAGAAATGTATGATGATCCTAGAAAGAATATTGAGAACGTACAGTCAGGAAGATTAGAAGAAAACTAAGAGAGAGCAATATATAAAATAAACATGATTGGGAAAGATCATGAATAGTTGAGGACATCAGCAAAAGCCTTTTGAAGAAGGATGGGGCATGTGGGTAATTAGAATTAGGCTAGCACAAGACTGAGGACCATTTTATCTTTTTCTTTTTCTAAAAGATGATCATGGTCAAAGATTTAATCAGCTAGTGACCAAACTACAATGCTTTGCTAGGGTGGTCCTCAGACAGCAGTCACAGTCTGTTTCTTGACTCATAATTGAAACCTCTCCAAATGGATAGAAGCTGCTGAATTTTGTGCTCTGCTGACACAGTCTTTGAAAAGCCAAGGTCACCGTTTTGACAAAATGAGGCACCAAAGGAGAAAAGAGTCTAATAATTGGTTAAAATTACTGTAAATTTATGCAAGATATTAATCAGATACAAATTTTCAGCTAAATAATCAGGTTTTATAACCATCTCTTCATCACTGAGATCCGTCAGAACATGGGTTCATTCAATATCTTGCTATGCTTCTTCTCTGCTTTTCAAAAAAATCAGAACAAATGCTAATGAATAACACCTCCTGGAACTGTTGGATGATGGCCAGTTTGCCACTATAAAAATAAAAGATGTTTCATTGATTGCCAGGGGTTGCCAGGTGGTTAAACATGCTGACTGGCACATGACACTGGTCACTAAACAGTCCTCATTGAAAACATCTGGAAATTTCTCAGGACCTACATCTGTTTTGCCAGAAGTTGTATTAACATCTTTTTATTATTGAAGGAAAAATATTTGTACAACCAATCAAAGGAGCTACATTTTTACCACATGTTAGACTGCTCTGTCATATGAATAGGAGAAACAGATTTTATGAGGGAAGAGCAGTGGTTTCTTTTTCTCCCTTTCTAAAGTGTGGTTTGGTTTTTATTGTAATCTTTTCTTTTCACATCACCTATATTTCCCTTTTATTCCTCTGTCTTCTTGCAAAGTATTAGTCCTTACTACAAAGAAGTTTGCTTAAAGTGGAAGAAAAACCAGTAAATCAAATAAAACAGTAAAATAATATGATGGTATTTCACTGTTCCATACTCATGGACCCCACTCCCACACCTTCACATTGTAAAGGAATGAGGGGAGGCGTTCTTGAAAAACTAAGGTCTTTTTTGAGGTTTTTGGACTCACAGAATCTCAGAATCGAAAGCAGAAACAGCAATTACTTAGTTAAACACATTCCTGCTCAGAATCCATTCTATAATATTCCTGATAAATGGCTATTCACCCTCTGCTTGAGGAGTGTCAATGATATGGAATCTCTTACCTTTGTAAGCAGTTCTTCCACTTTAAGCTAGATCTAATTGTTGATTTGAGGAAGCTTCTTCCTCCCATTGAACTGAAATCTGCCTCTGCCATTTCTATCCACTGCTCCTAGCTCTCTCCCTTTGAGACCACTGTGGACATATTTACTCTCTCTTGACATGACAATTCTTCAAATAATTGATACCTCTCATCTTCCTTCACAACCAAATTTCTCTTCTCCACGCTAATAATCCCTCAATCCTTTGCTCTTCTTGTCAGCTATCATTATATCACATGGTCTTCATCCTTCTCGCCATCCCTCATCACTATTCTCTGAACACAATTCAGTTTGTCAGTATTTAAAAAGACAATGTTGGGGCAGCTAGATGGTGCAGTGAATAGAGCCCTGGACCTGGAAGCAGGAGAATCTCAGTTCAAATCTGGCCTCAAACACTTAACACTTACTAGCTGTGTGACCTTGGAAAAGTCACTTAACCCCAATTGCCCTGCCTTCCCCCCTCCAAAAAAAGACAAAAAAAAAAACAACAGAAACAAACAAAAAGACAATCTAATGTCCACGTGCTATCAAAAGTAGAGTACAGGAAATAATCATCTCCTTTATTTAGAGGTGGGCAATTTAACCAAGAATAGGTGCTAAAACTAACCACTGTCACTACAGAGGTGATTAGAACATCTCAGGCCAACCTGCTATCATAGGACCTTGTGCATCTCTTCAGAAAGTCCTATGCCCTCCTTCAAACAAACATGAAGAAAAATCAAGCTGGCTATCATGCATTATATTGGCACTATACCACCACCGATATTGTGGAAGCAGAAGTATCCAATTTTCCTTTGGAAGATTTAAAGTAATATAAACAGATGAATAAAATAAACATTTGTCAGTTCAGTCAGTATAATAAAAAGATGTTCCAAAGGTCTTAGTGCATTTCTAGGAAACTTCTGTAATAGTCCTGGTAAGAGGTGACATAAGCCCAAAATATTATTGTGATCAGTCATCGGGATAGATATTAAATACTGTGAAACCAGAATAAACAAGACTCAGAATTTAGCAAGGGTCTTTAATTGGAGGCTATTCTCAATGAATCATCAGTAGTCCTATAGATTTGGTCTCTATTATGAATACCTTCTTGTCTAGTTTACAGTTTCAACTTCCAAACTTGTCTTTTCTTATACGTATGTCATATAGAATATCAACTTCCTACAATTAGTCTTTTGTTGTACTTTCATAGGATTCCACATTTTAAAACTTCTGTTTCAGGGTCTTAATTTCCTTTTAACAAGGCTTACCCTCAAAATCGGGAGATTTTCCTTTCATCCTTTATGGGTCCTGACTAACAGGTTTATTGAATAAGAGTTACAGGTAGTACCTTCATTACATGCTATAGGATGACAGGAAACAAAGGAATAAAAGAGAGAGACAGAAGAAATGGAGGGAGGGAGAAAGAGAGTAAAGGAGGAAGAGAGAGAGGCAAATAGAAAAGGAAAGGGGGAAAGAGAGACAGAGAAGAGAGAGAGAGAGAGAGAGGTCACTGAACAAAATCATGAAAAATTGGCAGTGATGAGGTTTGGTTTCTCTTTACTACCTAAATTAATTTATTTATTCAGTACCATACCAATCAGACTACTGAAGAATTATTTTGTGGAGCCAGAAAAAAATAACAAAATTTATCTGGAAGAACAAAAGGTCAAGAATATCAAGTGAATAAATGATAAAAGAGTAGAAGAAGGTGGCCTAACAGTACCAGATTTCAAACTATATTGCAAGGTGATAAGCATCAAAACAATCTGATACTGGCTAAGAAATAGAGTGTTATATCAGTGGGATAGATTAGGCACCCACAACACAATAGTAAATTATCATAGTAATTTAGTGCTTGATAAACACAAAGACCCAAGCTTTGGGGCAAGAGCACACTATTTATTTTGTTATCTGATTTGTTTTGGTCATATCCAGTTTACATGAAGTAATCTTTTCCTTTTAGGCTTTTTTGAACCAAAATTTGCCTAATGTTCTTTTAAGAAAAAGAATACACATTAAGTCTAAACTTGAGGACATTTTTCATTTATTTTGGTTTGAATCCTATGTGAAGAAGTCATCAAATATTATTAACACTCAGATTGTTATGATTTTAACCCTAAAAAAAGACAAAAAACAAAAAAACCTGGCAGATGTTAACTCGAGTAGAATATCAGGAAATCATGTCATCTCTAATTGTGCCAAAAGAGCAAAGCTACTGTTCAGTTTCAGGTCCCAAAGGGTGTATGTCTGCAGAACAGAATTAGACTAAAAGAAATAAAAATCATGAGTAGTTTAAATTGCTGGTTTAAAGTAAGTGGGTAGGTTATAATTATGCCATTCTAAAGTAATCAAATGATCTATTTCTAGGTATTTCTCCTTCTGCCAGTCAAGACATCATTTATTTTCTCTTACTATTTGAGGAGAGTGGTGCACATTCCATTTTACTCATATGTAACACCAGCCAGAAAGGCAGTGGAAGACTCCTTTTTCAGAAGGATGACATTTTGCATATGCAAGGAAAACAGCTTTTATTTGTGACTTTTCAACATTGAAGGATCAAAGAATAGAACTACGAGGAGCTGGAATAGAACTCAGAGGCCACCTAAATCAACCTTGTCATTTTGCAAATGACAAACTTGAGAACTGGAGAAGTCAAGTGACTTGTCTAAAGTCAAAAAGGTCGTGAACATCAGAAATAAAAGTTGAATCCATGCTCTCTGACATCAGCAAATGACAGAATTCTGTCAATTACACCACAGACTATATGGGCCCCCAGTACTTCTAGAAAGGATAAATGGATGAAATAATTCGTCCACTGGTGACTTTTAATTCTAAGTAGTTTTTCCTAAATTGTTTTAGTTAATAAATAAACAATTAGAAAACAAAAACAATTTCCAGAAGTGATGAGTTCAATTGTTATTTTCATTTTGTAAAAATAAAAAAATCAAAACAACAATAAGCAACATAATAGATGAGGAATGCTATGGCAGGGAAGAGAACCAAAAGTACTAGACTTATGGACGAGACTTTTTTCCCACGTTGGTCCTATTTTCCCTGATGTGGTAGCAGACATATAGCAGAAGACATTTTTGTTTGTGTGGAAGAAGGTAGCATATATTTCCTGTCAAAAGAAGTCTTGATAATTGCATCTTGCCTCCATTTAGCAATTAAAAAATCATGATTCTAAGGTTAATTTCACAAAGAGAAATTGCATATTTTTATACAACTCATAATTTAAGTCTTAAATAAAGGCTCAATTTCTCAATATATTTTAGCCAGCTCTTTCCAGGCTTAAGGTGTTACCTTCAGTTGACTTTCATTGTAATACAATGCATTATTTTGAATGATTGATTTGTTTCCAGCACGAATGAATGCTTTTATTATTCATGCCTTACACAATTTTCTTTTCATTCTTTCCTTTTACCTCTCTATCCAAAGGATCCTCCAAGGAAATAGTGTCTATTTAAAGTACTTTCAGAAAAACTGACTTAAGGAACAAATGGGAAAGGATAAGTATTTAATGTTATCCTTTTCCTCCCCCTTAGAGATTTTCCTGTATAAATTATAGGACCTGTATTTGAAGATAAAAGCTAATTCAGCATAGTTATTGCTGTGCTTTCCCATCTTTACAGCATAAGCAAATTCCAAAGTGAGAACCAATAATGGACTGAATATCTCAGAACTCAAGTAGGAAACTGTATATATAGGCTCCCCCCACCTTTTGAAAAATTTTATTAATTTACATTCAACACAAGTTAGGAATTTCAACTAATGATGTTACTTCCACACTAAATTCATCCATCTATCTATCTATCTATTAATAGACTGATCTGTCACCTCTATATTTGCTCCCCAAAATAAACCATAAACTTTATGTTGAGGAATAGGCAAATTTTGATTTTTTCAATGTAATAATAAAAGCTAACATTTATTTGGAGCTTTAAGCATTTCAAAGTGTTTTACACACACCCACCCACCCACACACACACACACACACACACTCACACATCTCTATATCTATTGATATCTATATATCACCCTATTCAATCTTCACAACAGCCCACCCTATAAGGAAGGTATTGTTATTTTCATCCTTACTTTCTGGATAGGGAAACTGAGAGTGAGAGAGGTTAAGTGACTTGCCAGAGTCACACAGTTTGTAAATATGAGGCAGGACTGGAATTCATATGTTTCTGAGTCTCATTGCAAGATTATATCCACTATACCTCCAGCTTTCTCCATGTATTATAAGAAAACATCAAAGAGTAGAAAAGGTGCCTACAAGCTTTTCTCCCTACAATAATTTTGTTTCCAGTGGAAATCTACTATATTATAAACCCTTTGAAGATAGAGACAGTTCCTTATTTATATGGGTGTGTCTTTCCTACTGATAGGTATACAGTAGGCATTTAATACACCAGGTGTCCCAAAAGTTTTAGTGGAGTGTTAATGGTTTAAAGGTTTTAGGAAAAAACAAAAACCTTTTAAAGCTTAATACTCCACTAAGACTTTTGGGTCACCCTGCATGTTTCACTAAATCATAAAATCTCAGAATTGGAAAAAACTTTAGAGACCATCTAGTCTAATGTATACCTGAAGAAAAAAACCCTTTGCAAATCCAACAAATTACATAATGTCCATCTACTTCTTCTTTTTCTTCTTCTTTTTTTTTTTTTTTTTTGCTTTTTGGAAGGCTGTTGGGGTTAAGTAACTTGCCCAGGGTCACACAGCTAGGTTTTTTGTTTGTGTGCGTTAAGTGTCTGAGGATGGAGGCCAGATCCGAACTCAGATCCTTCTGACTCCAGGGCCTGCACTCTACTCACTGCGCCACCTAGCCGCCCCCTGTCCATGTACTTCTAAGCTATATCCTGGGCTCTCTTTTCTTCTCTCTTTACTTTATCTTTCAGTCATCTAATCAGATGCCATGCATCCTACCTATTTCCACAAAGATGACTCCAAAATCTATGCATTCAGTCCCTGTCACCAACTATTTGCTGGATACCATCACCTGAATGTATTTTCTCAAAGCTTTTGATTGTGGTGATAAAATCATTTAACCCACAATTAGAGAGACTGAGGCAGAGCTCTGAGTTGATGGTACTTTATTAAATGGTCCATGGTCCCTTTAAAAGTGGACCTCAGATCTTCCTCACAATCTGAAATGTCTCCTCCTTCCAGGGTCCTATTTTTATAAGGTTAGATATCTAGACATTCAAGAACAGCTATACCAAATACAGAATAATTCCAATGGTTGACCTATCATGCATAAGCAAAATTAACTTGGCAGCAGGGTTATGATTTGGGTGAAGAAAGAAATATCTCCACTGACTAGGTGGTCATAGGGTGGTAATAAGATGGACACTGCTTATGCTGGACAAAACAGAATGGTCCAGAAGTACAAAAATAAATTTGGGGGACTTTCCACATAGTTGAGTCACCTCTACCACACTGGACTTGGGCACCATGACAAGGAAAAACAAGAGTGGAGGGTGTCAAGCTCACTTCCTATGATTAAACAAGTGATCTTACTATCTGCAGCTCACAGCTTTAGGGCCCAAAACCAGAACTTATAATCATTACCCCTATCATATCAAATGGATTGATGCTGATTGGAATAAAGTAGAGGTCCTTGATAAATCGACTTTCCTATAGTCTAAATACTCCTTTTCACTCTTTTTTTTAAACAAATGCTTTATTAACTTCTGTTTTACATCATTCATTTCTGCCAGATTTTGAGATACAATCATTTTCCCCCCATTATTCCTCTACCCAACCTCCCAGAATAGTAGTCCCACAAGATATCACTTCCTTGAATCTGCTCTCTCCCATACCTTCTCCCATACCCCCTTCGACTTTTCCATTAGAGGAAGGTGAGTCTTTGTGTCCCAATGCCTGCACATCTTATCTCCCTATTACAAGCAAAAGAGTATTAATAATAGTATTTATATATATTTGAAACATTTAATGTTACGACCTTGAATTTCAGATCCATTTCCTTCCTCCCTTGTCACCCATTCCTTCTTGGGAGATAAGTAATTCAGTATATTTTGTACATGTCTAGCTATACAAAACATTATCATAGTAGATATATTGTACAAGGCTGCTTAAAATTCCCTCCCACTCATCCCACCCCCCACCTGGTCCATTCCCTACATAATCCTGTCCCTCTTCTATAGTGGGTGCTTCCAACCTCCCCTCACCCCAAGGATGCCCTCCCATCCATCATCCCTCCTCTCATCCCCCTTCCCCCTATCCTGCTGCAGGTTGAGATATCCCATTTAGTATGTATGTCATTTTCTCCCTGAACCAAATTTAATGTGAATGTGGTTTTGCCTTTTTAGCCTTCCTTATTCTCCCCCTCCTTTGCAACCACTTCCCCTTGCTTCTTCTACATGGGATAGTTTCTCCCCATCTCCTCTTGCCACTTTCCTCTCTCACCTCATACTTTCATCCCTTGAGTATTCTCCCTTCCCAACAAATTCAAACTATGCCCTCTATTCATATATAACTGTAACCTTATACACACACACATTCACTTATGTATTCATATGACCACACACCCTTCTTCCATTATTTTCATAGTGAGAAAGATATCATCAGTCACAGCTATTGCTTTTCCATATAGGAATGTAAATAGTTCAACTTTGATAAGTTCCTTTTGATTTCTTTTCCCTGATTACCTTCTCAGGCATCTCTTGCTTCTTGTGTCTGGATGTCAAATTTTCTATTCAATTCTGGTTTTTTCCTCAAGAATGCTTGAAAAGTCCTCTATTCCACTGAATGACCATATTTTCCCCTGAAACAAAATACTCAGTTTTGCTGGGTAGGTGACCCTTGGGTTCATTCCCAGTTCTTTTGCCCTCTGGAATATCATATTCCATGCCCTTCGATCCCTCAGTGTAGAAGCTGCCAGGTCCTGGGCTATTCTGATTGTGTTTCCACAATATTGAAATTGTTTCTTCTGGCTGCTTGTAGTATTTTCTCCTTGATCTGGGGATTCTGGAACCTGGCTATAATATTCCTGGGAGTTTTCTTTTTGGGATCTTTTTCAGGAGGTGATCAGTGGATTCTTTCAACCTCTATTTTGCCCTCAGGATCTAAAACATCAGGGCAGTTTTCCTTGAGAATTTCTTGAAGGGTGATTTTTGGTTCTTTCTTTGATCATGGCTTTCAGGTAGT
The DNA here is from genome assembly GCA_011680675.1 of Gymnobelideus leadbeateri. NCBI lineage: Eukaryota > Metazoa > Chordata > Mammalia > Diprotodontia > Petauridae > Gymnobelideus > Gymnobelideus leadbeateri. Next base: position 171,575 of record WOXC01009442.1, on the reverse strand, counting down.
CCAATAATTTTTAAATTGTCTCTCCTGGATCTATTTTCCAGGTCAGTGGTTTTTCCCATGAGATATTTCACATTGCCTTCTAATCTTTCATTTGTTTGGGTCTGCTTAACAGCATCTTGATTTCTCATAAAGTCACTAGCTTCCATTTGCTCCAGTCTAACTCTGAAGGAATGAATCTCCTCAGTGAGCTTTTGAGATTCTTTTTCCATCTGGCAAATTCGACTTTTTAAGGCATTCTTCTCCTCATTGCCCTTTTGGCCTCCTTTGCCATTTGAGTTAGTCTATTTTTTAAGGTGTTGTTTTCCTCAGTCAGGCTGTTGACCCTCATTTCATACTTTTCCTGCATCCTTCTCATTTCTCTTTCTAATTTTTCCTCCACTTCTCTTATTTGATTTTTCAAGTCCTTCTTAAGGTCCTCTATGGCCTGCAACCCGTTCATGTTTTCCCCTGGGGCTTTTGGAGCAGGACTTCTGACCTCACAGTCCTTTTCCCGCTCTATGCCCCCAAAATAGGGGTCTAGGGTTGCATTTTTCTGTTTCCTTTGCCTTGGCATGTTGCCACTTAATTACTTGACTTTTGGGCTTGTTGCCACACTATGGCTTTAAGGCCAGATAAAGGAATTTTTGTCCCGAAAGTGTGGGGAGCAACTTCTGTTTCTGGCAAGCTGTAAACCCACCCAGGACTTCCACCCTAGATCACAATCCAGATCCAGGGATGTTAAAGCAAGAGTGATTACCCCCCAAGACTGATCGCTGGATCTCCCTACAATTAATTGCAGGCTGGGAGCTGGAACTGCCTCTGAAAACTACCAAATGGCATGTCTCCTCAGTGGCTTCTAGCCCCCAGGGGAGGGAGCCGACACATTCCCTAAATACTGGACCCAAAGTCCATAGGACACTAACCTCTTACTTTGTCCTAGGCATGTCTATGTTGATAATTCTGGAGTTGCCACAGCTCCTGGTGTTCTGGGGTTCCTCCAGCCAGCTGCTGGCCCTGCTGCCCTGGGGCTAAAACCTTGGCTCAGGTGGACCTGGGCTCAGCTCGGCTCGGCTTCCCGCACTCTGCTCACCGTGCGCTGCCAGGTCCCAGACCACTGCGCTGGTCCTTCCTGCAGGGCTGCTGGGCTGTCCTCAGCGGGAGGTTAACTTCTCTGTGTCGTTCTGTGGGTGCTGGGGCTCCAGAAGTTGTTCAGAGTCCCCTTTTACATAATTTGGGGGGAATCTGGGGGCAGAGTGGCTTGGAGGAGCTGTTTCTACTCCACCATCTTGGCTCCGCCTCTCCTTTTCACTCTTAAAATTATTTAGTATCCTCCAAAGAGTTTTAATTTATGTTGGTTATAGCTATTAATATTTACATTTGAAATTAAAATCTTAAAATATTGTTATAAAAACAAATTTGAACTCTCAGATTCCCTAAAATATTATGGAGACTCCCAGGGACCCCTGGACCAAATGTTGAAAACACTAAAAAGCTGAGTTCCCACTGCTGCTATCAACTGCCCTTCAGTTTACTATCTGTGAAGACAGCTTTCAGTATCAAGAGGTTAAGTGACTTTCGCAAGAATGTATAGGAGTCAAACTTAAACATTTTTTTTCACGACTTTAAGGTCAGCTCTCTATCTGCTATGCTAAACTCTGTAGTAACTGCTTATTTCTCTGGAGGAGAACCGATTGTTCTTTTAGTAATCTGTACTAGAATTTTGTCAGGAATTAAAATTAAGCAACTAAATTATAGTTTGACCCCACTATCATCCCAATCACTATGAACAATTGTCCTATATATAATTTTCTTTTTTTCTCCAACTTGGCTAATAAAATCCCTTTAGTTTTTATTAGAATCTCTAGGCATCCTTCATCACTTCTGAATCGTAGCTTTTAAAGACACAATTCTATATTATGATAATTGATATTCAACATCATTACTCTAGGGGGCGGCTAGGTGGTGCAGTGAGTAGAGTGTCAGTCCTGGAGTCAGAAGGACCTGAGTTCGGATCCAACCTCAGACACTTAATGCACAAAAACAAAAACCTAGCCGTGTGACCTTGGGCAAGTTACTTAACCCCAATTGCCCTCCAAAAAGCCAAAAAAAAAATCATTACTCTGAGCCATTAAAAGTTTCTAAATGAACAAAACTTCTATTATGTTCACTACATTTGATTGACTGAGGCAAGAAAATGCCAACATAACACAATGTATACATATTTCCAACAAGTTTCTTCCTAATTCCTAGTTAACCAGAAATTCTATTCATTTATTTTGTTGCAAAAGCACTCTATATCATCAAATTTTAATGTAAATAAACAAGTTGTTATATAGTATTAAAATGGCAAAATTATGCAATCTGTCTTCATGAGACTCAAATGTATTTTTCATCAACTCATGTATCTCATTTATTCTCATTCATGTGTCATGAGAATTAATGGAAAGATATTCTTTCAGAGCACCTGGGTCAAACACAGTAGAAGAAGGCAAACAGCACACTTCCGGAATATCTTTCCTTTTGCATCAGCTCTTTTCCCCAGGGACTAGTGACCAACAACAGATTTATTTCCAAAGCTCTGTTATCTGGTTAGCCTTTCAACTTTAAGAGTAAACATGGGGGATGATTTTTTTTTTTTTAAATAACGGAGATTTGTGCAAAGTTTGATTAGAGTTCATGGCCCTAAAAAAAGCACCCTTAGGGATTCTGATTTATTGGCAGAGTACTGAAATTGGATAGAAGTAGAGATTCAAATGAAAAGTTTTCCTTGTCAGTTTAAAGTGTAATAGGCATTACAGGACATCATAGCAGAAAGGAGATAATATCCTAAAGGTTCCAAAAGGTCTGTTTGAGAGAATGTGATGTAATACAGTTGTTGTAACAGCCAAACCTTTTCTTTATAATTATGATCTTTACTGATATATAATATATACACTCACTATGAGCATTACATGCACAGAAAAGAATGTCTGACTAACTTCTTGGCAGACTGTCACTTTCAAATATTACTAGTTGGAATATATTCAATACATATTTTAACAATGCATGATAATTTCAACTCTCTGTAAAGGAAAAAAGCTGTAGGTAAATCTTAAATTCTGAATTTTACATAAATGCTACCACCCTCCCCACACACACAGAGACATAAAATGACAATACATTTTTCTTATCCACTTCATAAAACTTCTTATCTTTATGGTTTTCTGTAGTGTCACACCAAAGAATTCAAAATGATACTGTCTACTTCTCAAACTGTTCTGCTGACTTTAACTTTAGGGAACACACTCTTAAACTCATCTTCTATTTGGTCTAATCATTATCTAGATGAAATTTGAGGTACAAATTTACCTCCCTTGGAAGTGAAATGAATCTGGAGAGGATAATTATTTTCTCTATTTTCTATAGAGGATCCTTCCAACAACTTGGGAACTTTCAACAGTTAAGCTGTTTGTGTATAATTCCTTACTCTCACTCCATATATTTCATCAGACCTTTTTCTTTTCCAGACATATACGCCCTTGATACACTTTGCATCATTGCCACATCTACTTCTCTACTGGTAGTACATTTAAGCCTTTTCCTATGATATGTCTTTCTAATTCACTTTGGTTCATATACAACTTCTTTGAGGTATCGGTGTTCTATGATTCACAGTCATCTTGCATCACCAGGAAAATACTGATCTTAAAAAAGATTGGTTGTGGTGGTAGGAAGCAAGTTGGAATCATCAAAAGTGAACACATCTTCCCAAATTCATTCCAACCTACTTTCCTCCTCTGATTCCATCCTCGACTCAGTGAAAGTATATGAAGTTGTAAAATGAACATTACATTTAGTACTATACAGACACAAAGTGGGCTGAAATGCATGGGTTTAGGCTGGAGTGGGGAAACTGTGGCCTCAAGGCTGCAGGTGGCCCTCTAGATCCTCAAGTATTCTGTGAAGTTTGGATTCAGTCAAAGGGCTATACATCTATGTGAACTAGATGTGCTAGAAAGAAAGTGCTAGAAAGTTAATCAATGACTAATAAGCAGGGCCTGATATGCTGATATTGACCCCATATTAAAAACCCAGATTAATCCATTTAAATAATTTAAGCAATAATAGATTTATATCTTTTCTCAAACACTGACCAGTGTATTAGTTCTAAATCAGTCTATCAGCAACAAGAGGATTTGTAGTTTATTTTCCCAGTATAAATCATAACTATTTCAGTATATCATTTTAAAGCAACTAAGTAAATCAGTGCTTATCATAAAATAGTACTGTAGCTATATATATATTTGCCTTTAGGACAGAAATATCTATTTAAAAACAATACAGTGATTCAATATATTCAAAGAGGAAAAAAATAATTCACAATGTATTACAGTCTTTGGAATCTTCACAAAGAGTCAAATATCATCTTGGTAGTATATTTTTCAACTTTATAAGTATTAGGTCCAATGACAACATAATTGTTTTTCAATATCATTATCATTTCAATATCATTCAATGTCATCAATATTCATTTTATCAGGTCCTAAGTATCTTAAAAATAAAAATTATTCATAATTTTATTGGGAAAAAAAGGAGAAAATGAAATTAATGCATTGTATTTTCAGTACACCAATTCCCTGCCCCACAATCACTCCACCCTCTTTAAAAACAAATACACTTCCTAACATTCTGATTTTTTTTAAGCCAGCTTATAAAAAAGGAAAAAGAGTCTCTCAGAGAATTTTAGAGATATGTGAAAATCTTCCTCAGGGCATATATTTCTTCCATTTTCCTGGCTAAAATGTCCTTTCTCATCCTCTATTTCAAGGCAGAGGGTTTATATTTGTAAATAACCTATGTAACACATTGCAATGAAAGCTGCATTGTGTGTATGAGGCTTGGAAAATGTCTCAGAAACTAAAATGTTCTCTTTCCTTTTGTGCTGAAAGTTTACAGTACTTCACCTTCACCCTCATTTAATGGTTTAATTCAGATGCACTAATGTGAGGAAAAGATGCTTAGTTTGTTTCGGCACTGACGAAAAAGATTTACAGCACTTCACTGAGGTTTTGGCTGACTGCAGTCTCCCCAGCTGTTGTTGAGAACCTGTCCATGCATCAGCCTTTATGTAAACACTCCTACCATTAACCACAGCTGCAGTATAAATCTGGTCCACTGAAAACACTCTTGTTTATGTGGTGTGTTTGAGCATCTCACCTAACTGCCCTATTGGGGATACAGGATTGAATGCAAGAAATATTATTAAAAAAGTATGGCATGACATTGGAAAATTATAGGGATCATCAAAGAAATTCTAAGAGAAATCAGGATTGCTCAGAATAGTGTAAGTATTTAGTATGCTACGTAGAACTTTCTGGATTATTAAGGCTGAGTTTTATTACATTTTTTAATACTTTTAATACTTTCCAATACTAATACTCATGAGACTACTAAATACCTACTTTGGAGAGCTTAGACATATAGCTATATGAGTATTCATACACAAACATTTACATATCTTTGACCCCTGAAGATTGAAGTTAAATCTCTAGTCAATTTTATCCTTGTACCACAGTTGAACACAAAATACTAGTTATTTTCATTGTATGTGGCCCAGAATATATAGTCCCCAGAAATGTATAATATTTGAAATATGAACTTCTTACTATAAAGCTTTGTTTCCTTATGCTTAAGTCCTTAAAATACTCTGTTTTAAATTATGGCCATCTCAAAAAGGAAGATAACTTGTTTTAAATAATCAAGAAAGTTCTAAGCATTCTATTAAAAACCTAAAACTTTCAGAATTGCTTTGACCGCAAGCAGAATTTCTTTGCTTATTTTTATCACTTTCAATAAAGTATAAGTGGGGGCGGAGCCAAGATGGTGGAGTAGAAACAGCACTTCCAAGGTGCTCTGCCCCCAGATTACCTCCAAACCATATAAAAGGGGGCTGTGAACAACTTCTGGAGCCCCAGTACCGACAGAACTACACAGAGAAGCTAACCTCCTACTGAGGACAGCACGGCAGCCCTGCAGGAAGGACCAGCACAGTGCTGTGGGAGCCAGCAACACAGCGAGCAGAGAGCCGAGCCCAGGTCCGCCTGAGCCAGGATTTTACCCCAGGGCAGCCGGGCCAGCAGCTGGCTGGAGGGACCCCAGAACACCAGCACCTGTGGCAATTCCAGAATTATCAACACAGACATGCCTAGGACAAAGTGAGAGGTTAGTGCCCTATGGACTTTGGGACCAGTATTTGGGGAACACATCGGCTTCTTCCCCTGGGGGATAGAAGCCGCCTAGGAGACACACCATTTTGTAGTTTTCAGTGGCAGCTCCAGCTCCTGGCCTGTGAAGTGTAGGCAGATTCAGCGATCAGTCTTGGGGGGCAATCGCTCTTGTTTTAACCTCCCTCCCTGGATCTGGATTGTGGTCTGGGGTGGAGGTCATGGGGTGGGTATCCAGCTTGCCAGAAACGGAAGTTGCTCCCCCCCCCCCCCCGCCCCACACGTTCGGGATGGAAGCTCCCCTGTCTGGTGGCGGAGTCTGTTCTGGCAACTAGCCCAAAGGTCAAGTAATTAAGTGGCAACATGCCAAGGCAAAGGAAACAAAATAAACAGAAAAATGCAACATTAGACTCCTATTTTGGGGGCAAAGAGGATCGAAACGTAGAACAGGAGGAGGACTGTGAGGTCAGAAATCCTCTCCAAAAGCCCCAAAGGAAAATATGAGTGGGTTACAGGCCATAGAGGACCTTAAGAAGGACTTTAAAAATCAAATAAGAGAAGTGGAAGAAAAATTGGGAAGAGAAATGAGAAGGATGCAGGAAAAGTATGAAATGAGGGTCAACAGCCTGACTGAGGAAAACAACACCTTAAAAAATAGACTAGCTCAAATGGCAAAGGAGGCCCAAAAGGGCAATGAGGAGAAGAATGCCTTAAAAAGTCGAATTTGGCAGATGGAAAAAGAATCTCAAAAGTTCACTGAGGAGATTCATTCCTTCAGAGTTAGACTGGAGCATATGGAAGCTAATGACTTTATGAGAAATCAAGATGCTGTTAAGCAGATCCAAACAAATGAAAGATTAGAAGGCAATGTGAAATATCTCATGGGAAAAACCACTGACCTGGAAAAATAGATCCAGGAGAGACAATTTAAAAATTATTGGACTACCTGAAAGCCATGATCAAAAAAAGAACCTAGAAATCACCCTTCAAGAAATTCTCAAGGAAAATTGCCCTGATGTTTTAGATCCAGAAGACAAAATAGAGGTTGAAAGAATCCACAGATCACCTCCTGAAAAAGATCCCAAAAAGAAAACTCCCAGGAATATTATAGCCAAGTTCCAGAATCCCCAGATCAAGGAGAAAATACTCCAAGCAGCCAAGAAGAAACAATTTCAATATTGTGGAAACACAATCAGAATAGCCCAGGACCTGGCAGCTTCTACACTGAGGGATAGAAGGACATGGAATATGATATTCCAGAGGGCAAAAGAGCTGGGACTGACCCAAGGGTCACCTACCCCGCAAAACTGAGTATTTTGTTTCAGGGGAAAATATGGTCATTCAGTGGAATAGAGGACTTTCAAGCATTCTTGAGGAAAAAAACCAGAGTTAAATAGAAAATTGGACATCCAGACACAAGAAGTAAGAGATGTCTGAGAAGGTAATCAGGGAAAAGAAATCAAAAGGAACTTATCAAAGTTGAACTATTTACATTCCTATATGGAAAAACAATAACTGTGACTGGTGAAACCTCTCTCATTATGAAAATAATGGAAGAAGGGTGCATGGTCATTTGAATACATATGTGAATGTGTGTATATGTGTTTACAATTTTACAGGGATAGAGGGCATAGGTTGAATTTCTTGGAAAGGGATGATACTTAAGGGGTGAATTTATGAGGTGAGAGAGGAAAGTGACAAGAGGAGAAGGGGAGAGACAGGGTAGGGTGAACTATCTCATGTAGAAGCAGCAAGGGGAAGTGGCTGCAGGGGAGGAAAAGAATAGGAAGGCAAAAAGGCAAAACCACATTCTCATTGATTTTGGTTCTGGGAGAGAATGACATACATACTAAATGGGATATCTCAACCTGCAGTAGAATAGGGGGAAGGGGAATGAGAGGAGGGATGATGGATGGGGGGGCATCCTTGGGGGGAGGGGAGGTTGGAAGTACACACTATAGAAGAGGGACAGGATCAAGTAGGGAATGGACCAGGTGGGGGGGTGGGATGGGTGGGAGGGAATTATAAGCAGCCTTGCACAATATATCTACTATGGTAATGTTTTGCATAACTAGACATGTACAACATATACTGAATTACTTATCTTCCCAGAGGGAATGAGTGACAAGGGAGGAAGGAAATAGATTTGAAATTCGAGGTCTTAAAATTAAATGTTTTAAACATATATAAATACTATTATTAATACTCTTTTGCATGTAATTGGGAGATAAGTTGTGCAGGCATTGGGGCACAGAGATTCACCTTGCTCTAATGGAAAAGTCGAAGGGGGTATGGGAGAAAATATGGAAGAGAGCAGAATGGAGGAAGCGATATCTTGTGGGACTGCTATTCTGGGATGCTGGGAAGGGGAAAAACGGGGGGAAAATTGTAACTCAAAATCTGGCAGAAATGAATGATGTAAAACAGAAGTTAAAAAAAATAAATACAAAACAAAGAAAAAAATAAAAAAATAAAGAAGATGTACATATTAATATCCTCTAAGGGCTGGTGAAGTATAATGCAATACAGTTTAAGTATAGTACAGCTATAAGCATTTATAGTATAGTATGGAATAGGATAGGATGGTATAGCATATAGCATAACTATCAGTATTATATTATTATAGCATGTTATAGTCTAGTCTAGTCTTGTATAGTAAATATATTTGGTATTTTATAGTATAGTTTTGTTAAAGTATTAGCATAATATATTATCACAGATTATGGTAGAGTTAGAGTTTAGTTTTGTATAATATCGAGTAGTGTGGTGTAGTACGGGATAGCATGGTAGAGCATAGTATAATTATTAGTATTATAATAGTATATTTTTAGTATATTATATTAGCATCCTATTAGTATATATATATATATATATATATATATATATATATATACACACACACATGCAGATGAGCTGCTGATCTTCATGGGCTGGGGAGGGAGAGAGTGTTTCCATGCTAAGAGTTCTCTATGTGTAATAAATAATATTTATGAGATTAAAAAAAGGAATCTTTGCATGTGAAAAGGCTTTGTATGTGAAAACTCTAAAGGATGTGTTTTTAATATCTTTTTAAAATAATTGGACATTTTTGCAGGTAATTTATTACAAAGAATTAATTAAATGACTTGAAAGAATAACCAAGCAAATACATGGGTGATTATTCACTTTCTGCCCGACAAAGGTTTCAAGTTTTCTGTCTCTTTCCTAGGCAGAAATGATTATGGAATTATTCAATCACAACAACTGTTAATGAAACAAGTCAACAGAATTTTTCTGTCACTGATGAGGTGGATTTCTCTCTATCTAAAATGGAATGCAACTGCTAAAGACATTATTTTTGACCTTATTATTTAAATAGAAGAAATAACATTTTTTCTATATAAATGGAAATAAATTATTCCTGGCGTAGACTATAAAAAGTTCATAAAATGTTGTTGTTTTTTTAAACTCTACTGTTTGTTATATGTTTGAGTTTGTAAAGAGGCTTTATACTGGTTCTGGTCAAGTTGTCTGAAGTAATATTGGTTTATTGTATAATGTGAGTTATTTATTAAAATTTTAAGCAAGTTCAGCTTATTAAAGTCACTCATGACTTCATTAGCCTTCATAGTAAATACCACCAATAAGATTCCATTAAAGTATTTTTATAAGATAAAAATATTGAGTGTTCATATAATAGTTGTCATGATCTAAGTACTTTAAAAATAATAACTACTGCAATTTCCTCAGAACAAGAGTGAGGAAAGGTGAATAGGAAAAGGAATGAAGAGATATAGGTAAATGACTCTGGAAGGAGGCCACTAAGAGAGGTAGATTTAAGTAAGTTAAATCAGGTTAAAACATTGCTGACTCCCAGGCTTAGGCTCTAGCTTTACTTGGCCCACATGATAAATATTTTTCAATAAAGCAATTTACAAGAGGACTTTTGTTTTGTTTTTCCTTTTAAGGACAGAAGATCATAATTTAAGAAGGGAAACAAAAAACTACTTTTAAATTTCAGAGAAAGTTGACAGATAGATGTGCCAAGAAGCAGGCTGACCCATTTCAGTGGGTGTTGAGTTGGAAATTAGAGAGTTGTCACAACCTATGTCTCTCTTCAGACTATGTATACTTTAGGAGAACATACAGTTCTCATCTGATAAGGAAGCCAAGAAGTAAAAATTGACATTAGGTACACTGGGAATACTAAATGGCTGCAGGAGCAAAAAGAGATGAAGACTTCACTGATTGCATCCAACCTCTTTCTGGTCTAGAAGGATAGGATGTGACACATTTCCCCCATTGCAGTAAACTGTAGAATCAATGTGTGAATGAATAGAATTGCTCTAATTTCCTTTAATGACTTCCTCTTCTTGCTTAGTAATTCCTAAGATGTAAGTCAATGACACATCAAGATGCATAAAATTTCTTGACTCTCAGTGAAAACAGTATCTCACTGGAGGTACCCTCAAGAGATTTCTATTAAGCTGATACCCAGTACCGATCAGTTTAGGTTAGGTTAGGAATGCTTTTTGCAAACTCTGATGTATTTTATATTTTGTTCAAGTAAAAGACACTCTGAAGATTTCAAAGCAATTACTTGGATTTTGAAGGAACTTCTCTCCTCAAAACTCCTATACCAGTCCTCCCCTAATCCTCTCAGTAGAGAAAACCACATCATATATTACTGAGGAAATATAGATAATTCCTGGTGAACTCCCTTATCTTCCCTGTTCTATACCTCAAAATTCCTTATCATCATTTTCCATTTTCTCAGTGTCTCTGATGAAGAGGTAGCCCTTTTCCTCACCAGGGTCAATACCTTTGCAAACATCCTTGACCCCATCCTATTTCTTGTCTTTTGGAAGATTGCTCCCACACTTCTCCCTCCCTTTAATCTTCACTCTTTCTATAAATTTCTCTGCTGTTTGCCAAGACAACTAAGATTCTTCCATCCTTAGGAGAGAAAAAAAAAACCTTCACTTGGTCCAAAGTTTCCTCAAGCTGCTATTCTATACCTCTCCTCTATTCCCTATCTAAATTCCCAGAAAATACATCTACCAAGATTCATTACTCCCACTTCTTTCATCTCACTTGCTCCCCAATCCCTCCCAATATGGTTTCTGACCTCATCTGTCAATTGGAACAGCTCTCTTCAAAGCTACCAGTGATCTCTTAATTGTCAAATTATATGGTCCTTTTTCAATCTTCATTTTTCCTGAATTCTTTTGTAGTATTTGACATCACTGATTCTCTTCTTGGCACTCTGGGTTTCAGTGCCATTGACTTCTCTCTTGGTCCACTTCATATCTGTGTGACAGTTTCTTTTCTGGATTTAGAATGATAAAAACCGATTCAAAGTCCATCTCACCCACTTACTAGCCGTGTCATGGAGGGCAAACCATTTCTTTGGCTGCTTCCTCATTTGTAAAAGGAGAAGCTAGGGATTGACTCAAAGATCTGTAAGGTTCCTTTCAGGTATAGATCTATGATCTTTATGATCCTATTACTAGATTATTATTTATATATGACTCACATTTGTGGATGTACACCATGACTCTACAGTCTTTTTTTTTCCTTCTACCTCCACTCTTTCCCAATTCTTATCTTAATGCAGACAACTGCCATCTGTCTCTCTGTCTCTGTCTCTCTCTGTCTCTCTCTCTCTCTCTCTGTCTCTCTCTCTCTCTGTCTCTCTGTCTCTCTGTCTCTCTCTCTCTCTTTTCCTCCATCCCTCTCATATCCCCAAATAGGTGTCCCAAGAACATCTCAAACTCAACATGCCCAAAGCAAAACTAATGATCTTTACCCCTTCATCTATCCATGTTGTGAATGTCACTATTTCTGTCAAGGATACAACATTTGTTTAAAGTCATCAAGGTTTGCAAACTAAGAATCATCTCTCACCTCTCTAACTTATCCAATCAGCTGCCAAGTCTTATCCATACTAATTCCATTTTATTTCTCATATCCATCTCCATTTTCACATTCACGTGGCTACCTCTCTAGTTGAAGTTATTTTCACTTCTTGCCTGGATTACTGAAATAGTCTACTAATTGCTACCAATGCCTACCTGAATCAAATCTACCTTTAAAGCCCTCACTCATTTACCATATTCACCACTGTAGCCTCCTTCCTTTACCTCACACATCTTCTGCCTTAACCGAGGCTACTCCATATATCTGACAGACCCTCCCTCTTTACCACTGTCTCCTAGAATTCCTACTTTCACTCAAAGCTCACATCAAATGCCACTTCATACATAAAGCCTTTCCTAATTCCCCACCCAACTGCTAGTGCCCATTCCAAACTATCTTATATTTGCACGGGTGTGCTTCCTTGTGCCTCCCCCATTGGATATAATTTCTCTGAATGCAAAACTGGTGCATTTGTGTTTTTATCTCCACTACCTAGAACAGACACTGACCCAGAGAAGACATTTAATATGTGCTTATGAATTGATTGAAGTGGGGAAACACTCTGGAGAAGGGAAGACTAAGAAATATGATTTCTATCTCCCAATAAATGAAAAGCTTCCATGTAGAAAAGAGAATAGAATTTCTTTTTTTCCCTCACCACCCCCCCCCGAAGGTTAGGTGAAGAACAATAAATGAAAATTGTAGGGAGACCAATTTAGGTTGAATATAAGACCTAAAATGTAGTCATCAGAGTTAAATAACAACAGAATGAACTTCCCCCCCTTCATTTAACAAAGCATTTCTTAAGGTTTACTGTAAAAACCTGAGGATTAGATGAAAAACAAAAACAAACTTTTCTTTTAGATGGTTTAGATAGATTCCCCATAAATGAAATCAATCAATTAATCAAAGAGTATTTATTAACTACTCTATAGGGAAATAACATATGCACATATGCAAACATCTAGAAGAAATACAAGGTAAGTTTTTCTTATTCAGTAATTTTTCAGTTCATGTCTGACTCTTTATTGACCCTATTTGGGGGTTTTCTTGGCAAAGATACAGAACTGGCTTACCATTTCCTTCTCCAGTTCATTTAATAGATAATGAAACTAAGGCAAAGTGGATTGAGGGACTTGCCCAGGGTCACACAGCTAGTAAGTATCTGAGACCAGATGTGAATTTAGGAAGATGAGTCTTTTGTCTCCTGGCTTGGTACTCTAGCCCCTGTGCCATATAACTGCCCCCACAAGATAAATATAAGATCATAAATAGCAGGTAGTTAAAAAAAAAAAAAAAAAGGTCAGCTAGGTGGCTCAGTGAATAGAACGTCCGGCCAAGAGTCAGGAAGACTCTTATTCATGAATTCAAATCTGACTTTAGACACTTACTGTGAGATCTTGAGTAAGCCACTTAATTTTGTTTGCCTCAGTTTCCTCATCTGTAAAATGAGCTGAAGAAGGAAATGGCAAACCACTCCAGTATCTTTGCAAAGAAAACCCTAAATGGGGTCAAGAAGCATTAGACTCAACTGAAACAACTCAACAACAAAAAAAAAGTTGAGGAAAAAGAATTCTAGTACATGTGAGAAGGGATGGTGGCAATAAGGAAAGACTTTGAGAAATTGTTGCTTGAATTCGGTTTTAAAGGAAGTGAAAGATTAGATAAGGTTTAAGTGAAGAAGGAATGCATTGCAGGCATTGTGAACAGTCAGTGTAAGGACATGGAGATGAGAGTTGGAGGGGAAAGTATGAGAAACATAGGGGAGGCCAGTTTGGAGTTATTTAAACAGAGAGTTGATGATTAGCTCTCATGACTGCAGAAGGAAAGCCTGTATTGCTTGGGAGATTGGACAAAATAGCCTATGAAGTTCCTTCAAGATTTAGGATTCTAGGAATGGGGCTGTTTTAATACAGAAAATAGGGTGTAAGCTGGAAGAGGGTAGGGATTTTTCTATTTTTGTGCTGTATTACCAGCACTTAGTGTAGTACTTGACATATAATCAGTGCTTAATCAATACTATAATTTACCATACTTAGAACTAATCTAAGTTCCAATGAAATAGAATGGATTCCATAATTGGTGCTGGGGTTCCTTTTCAAGTACCAAGACACTTTACTTTTAATCCTTGTAAGATCTACTTTCTTATTCAGTGGGACTGCTCATGTAACAAAGTCTTCTAAATTATTTTTCTTCCGGAAGTCTTTCAGACTTTCCAACTAGAACTCAATTGAAAGGAGGGTCCTCATTCAGTACTTACAAATCTATCATCTGTGTGAGAGCACTTGTCAACGTATTTTTTGTTTTTTGCTTTTTGGAGGGCAATTGGGGTTAAGTAACTTGCCCAAGGTTACACAGCTAGGTTTTTCTTTGTGTGTGTTAAGTGTATGAGGCCAGATCCGAACTCAGGTCCTTCTGACTCCAGGGACAGCTCTCTACTCACTGCGCCACCTAGCCACCCCTGTCAACGTATTTTTTTTTAGTTTGTTTTTTTTTTTTTGATTAAACAAATGCTTTATTAACTTCTCGTTTACATCATTCATTTCCACCAGATTATGAGTTATATTTTCCCCCATTTTTCCCTACCCATCACCCCAGAATAGCAGTCCCACTAGATATCCCCTCATCCAATCTGATCTCTCCCATATCTTCTCCCATACCCCCTTCGACTTTGCTATTAGGGCAAGGTGAATCTCTGGGCCCCAATGCCTGGACATCTTATGAAACATTTAATTTTAAAACTTCAGTTTTCAAATCCATTCCCTTCCTCCCTTGTCACCCACTCCCTCTGAGAAGATAAGCAATTCAGTATGTGTTGTACATGTATAGCTATGCAAAACATTACCATAGTAGATATATTGTAAAAGACTGCTTATATTTCCCTCCCACCCATCTCACATCCCACCTGGTCCATTCCCTACTTTGATCTTGTCCCTCTTTGATAGTGGGTACTTCCAATCTCCCCTCTCCCCAGAATGCCCTCCCCTCCATCATCCCCCTCTCATCCCCCTTTCCCCTACTCAGGAGAGTGAGCGAGGGTAAGATATACCATTTAGTATGTATGTGGTTCTCTCCTTGAGCCAACTTCAATGAGAATATGGTTTTGCCTTTTTGCCTTCCTGTTCTTCCCCTCCCATGCAACTACTTCCCCTTGCCTCTTCTACATGAGATAGTTTACCCTACCCTGTCTCTCTCCATCTCCTCTCTCACCTCTTGACTCCACCCCTTAAGAATCATCCCCTCCTTGGGGCAGCTAGGTGGCACAGCGAGCAGAGCACTGGGCCTGGAGTCATAAGAACCCGAGCTCGGATCGGGCCCCAGACACCCAACACACAAACAAAAACCCAGCCTCGAGACCCCGGGCAAGTCACCCAACCCCAACTGCCCTCCAAAAAAAAAAAAAAAAGAACCATCCCTTCCCATCAGATTCAACCTGTGCCCTCTATCCATGTATATCTGTGAACATATGCCATGTACTCTTCTTCAATTATTTTCATAATGAGAGAGGTTTCATCAGACACAGATATTGTTTTTCCATGTAGGAATATAAATAGTCCAACTATGAAAAGTTCCTTTTGATTTATTTTCCTTGATTACCTTCTCAAGCATCTCTTGCTTCTTGCGTCTGAATGTCAAATTTTCTATTCAACTCTGTTTTTTTTCATCAAGAATGCTTGAAAGTCCTCTATTCCACTGAATGACCATATTTTCCCCTGAAATAAGATACTCAGTTTTGCTGGGTAGGTGACCCTTGGGTTCATTCCCAGCTCTTTTGCCCTCTGGAATATCATATTCCATGCCTTTCAATCCCTCAGTGTAGAAGCTGCCAGGTCCTGGGCTATTCTGATTGTGTTTCCACAATACTGAAATTGTTTCTTCCTGGCTGCTTGGAGTATTTTTTTCTTGATCTGGGAGTTCTGGAACCTGGCTATAATATTCCTAAGAGTTTTCTTTTTGGGATCTTTTTCAGGAGGTGATTGGTGGATTCTTTTAACCTCAATTTCCCCCACTGGGTCTAAAACATCAGGGCAATTTTCCCTGAGAATTTCTTGAAGGATGATTTCTAGGTTCTTTCTTTGATCATGGCTTTCAGGTAGTCCAATATTTTTTAAATTATCTCTCCTGCATCTATTTTCCAGGTCAATGGTTTTTCCCATGAGATATTTCACATTGCCTTCTATTCTTTCATTTGTTTGGATCTGTTTAATACTATCTTGATTTCTCATAAAGTCACTAGCCTCCATATGCTCCAGTCTAACTCTGAAGGAATGAATCTCCTCAGTGAGCTTTTGAGATTCTTTTTCCATCTGCCAAATTCGAATTTTTAAGGCATTCTTCTCCTCATTGCCTTTCTGAGCCTCTTTTGCCATTTGAGTTAATCTATTTTTTAAGGTGTTATTTTCCTCAGTCAGGCTGTTGACTGTCATTTCATACTTTTCTTGCTTTTTCATTTCTCTTCCCAAATTTTCCCCCACTTCTCTTATCTGCTTCTTAAGGTCCTCTATGGCCTGTAGCCAGCTTGTATTTTCATTTGGGGCTTTTGGTGCAGAAGTTCTGACCTCACAG
Source organism: Gymnobelideus leadbeateri (assembly GCA_011680675.1). Lineage (NCBI taxonomy): Eukaryota > Metazoa > Chordata > Mammalia > Diprotodontia > Petauridae > Gymnobelideus > Gymnobelideus leadbeateri. The sequence goes on along the minus strand of WOXC01009442.1, from coordinate 154,929 downwards.
TCCTCCTCCATACTTTGAGCCTCTTTGCCCCTAAAATAGGAGTCCAATGTCGAACTTTTCTGTTTATTTTGTTTCATTTGCCTAGGCATATTGCCACTTAATTACTTGATTTTTGGGTTTGTTGCCACAGTAGGACTCTGCCACCAGACAGGGGAGCTTCCGCCCAAACGTGGGGTCTTCACAACTTCCACCAGTTGGGTGGCCTCTGTAAAGCCTCCACCCACTCTGGCAAGTTGGATACCCACCCCAAACTTCGCCCCCAGACTACAATCCAGATCCAGGCAGTTTAAAGCAAGAGCAATTAACCCCCAGACTGATTGCTGAATCTTCCTACAGTTTGCAGACCAGGAGCTAGAGCCACTACTGATGCTGCAAAATGGCTTCTGTGCAGCTGTTTCTTCAGCAGCTTTTTTGCCCCCAGGGGAGGAAGCCACGTGTTCCCCAAATACTGGTCCCAAAGTCCATAGGGCACTAACCTCTCACTTTGTCCTAGGCATATCTGTGCTGATAATTCTGGAATCGCCACAATTGCTGGTGTTCTGGGGTCCCTCCAGCAGGCTGAAGGTCTGGCCGCCCTGGGGCTAAAACCGCAGACCTGGGCTCTGCTCTGCGTGCTGCGCTGTAGGTTCCCAGTGCACTGTGCTACCTGCTCTCAGAGCACTGCGCTGGCCGCTTCCTGCAGGGCTGTTGGGTTGTCCTCTGCAGGAGGTTAGCTTCTCTGTGCTGTTCTGTGGGTGCTGTGGCTCCAGAAGTTGTTTCGAGTCCCCTTTCACATTATTTGAAATTTGTGTGGGGCAGAGCACATTGGAAATGCTGTTTCTACTCTGCCATCTTGGCTCCCGATGTCAACATATTTTTATAGAAAATTAGACATTATATTTAAAAATAAAAATTCTTTCTTCATAGATAGACATCTCTAGATACCTTTGAAAAGAACTTGAGCACTCTTGGTACAGAAATAAAAATTTCATTTATTTTACAAACTGGGTGAATTAAAGTTACTTATTATAATCTTTAGCTCTAACTATTGCAGGCATCTCTATCCATCAATATATGGAGGTAAGGAGGCTCTCCTCCCAGAAGTCCTAAGGGTTACTAACAAGTTTGCTTTACTTTCTTTAAGTCTGAATGCCTTCAGCAACAGGGATTGGAATTTGTTAAAACTTCAGTTCTTTTTTTTTTCATAATGCAAACTTTACAGCTCATAAACCTTCCTTGAATTTATAAAGGGGAGCTTGCTTTGGAAAGTCTCCTCTATCCTATACCCACTGGGATGGCTTTATTAATATGTTTTTTTAATGGAGAAAAAGTCTTAGGAAATCATAGAAGGCAGCCTTCATGAGAAGCCAGAGTGCCCTGGTGAGCCCCAAGTATATTTGAGCTCTTACCTGAATAAATCCTGACCTAAAACAAAACAAAACAAAACAAAACAAAACCTTTCTCTGCTACAGGGTGAAATAATTTATCTCTCACATAATCATTCACTTACATATAGTCTCCTCAGACCCTAACCTAAATTTCAGCTTGAGTGCTGATTATTTGGCTATTTGCCAAAGGAAATATGGAAGTTGGGAATCAAATTTTCAAGGTTTTGCTGAGTCTCAAACCTACAGCATAAAGGTTCCCTGGATGAAGGAAGAAAAGAGTCAGATGTTATCACTTCTGGTCAGACAACCAGAAAATACCCAAGTTTATAAAAGACTATAGACTTTTCAGCTGTCAAAGATGAGACAGAGTAGATTTTTAAAATTCTCTTTTCTTGAGAAGACATATAGCATCATGGAAAGTGATCAAAAGATCAAGTTTTCTTGGTTTTGTGACCCTGGGTCAGTCCTCTGAAGACTTGTTTCTCCATCTGTATAATGATGAAACTGGACAAGATGAGCTTCATCTAAATTCCTTTCTAGCTTAAATGTTTTCCTCTTCCTGATTCTAGCTTCTAAAATGATCAAACTAGAAGGGGGCAAGGAGTAGGGAAGTGCCACATTTATTAAACTAGCCTAGATCCATGATCAAGTATCTGCATAACAATAATATCAGAGATATTAACAATGACATTGAAAAGGCATTTTACTTATGCTACTGTAGCAGCAAGCACCCTAGCATACCCAGGATGGCTGCTGGCAAAGGTTCTTAGATCTGTTTTTCCAAAGGAAAGCAACTCAAAATGGGTTAACAATCTTACTTTAATCAATCAAACATATATCATTTACCTAGTTAAGGGAAAAAGTCAGTACCCTGAACTTCAGAGAATACAAACAGAAGTTACAACAGAAAACAACACAATTCAGCAGACAGGGTTTGGTTTCAAGCTGTCTGACCATTATATCCACACCTAGGTAGTTACCAGAGAGGGAAACACCAACACCCCAACATCCCCAGGGTGGCTGCCAACATAGGTTCTTAGATCTGCTTTTTAAAGGAAAGCAACTCAAAATCAGTTAACAAGCTCACTTTAATCAAACAAACATATATTACCTAGTTCAGAGGGAAAAGCTCAGCACCCCGAACTTCAGAGCATACAGACAGATCAAACAGACAGGCTTCCAAACTGTCCAAACATTATCAATACCAAAATCACAGTTACCACAGAGGGAAGCATCAACATCTGGGTTTTCAAAGCTGGGGGACTCTCTGTGGCTGCCCAGAGTCTCATCTGGCTAAATCACACAATTCTTCCCAAAGTGAGCCCCAAAGCAAAACCTCACATCAGGGTATTATAGCCTTCTTCTGGGTCAGAGAATGTCACAACCCTCTTGACCCACTGCCCAAACACAAAGTAACAAGGTGTGGGTGTTCCTAAAGAACAAGCCTCCTGCCACAGGCTCCATGTGACCACATTCAGCCTATTAGAGGGCAGAGTACATTTTCAAATCTGGGATGGTTTTCCAATTCACTTAAGCTATCAAGAGGCCAAGAGGCAGGGAAGATTTTTAGATTCCCATTACAACTATCTTCTTAGATTCTTTTCAGTGGCCTTGTGAGGCACTTCGGGTATATCATTGTGTCCATATTAGAGATAATGAAGTTGAGATTCAAAGAGTCAAAAAGCTAGCAAGCATTAGGAATGGGATTGAACCCATGTCTCTCCTGGTATAGCAATCTTTTTGACAAATTTCGTTGCAACTCTAGACAAATTACTTTCTGATGGGGCAATTTCACAATGGCATATGCAATTGAGGTATGAGGTATATGCCTCAAATCTTGTTTATCTTTATTAAAATTTAATAAAATCCCTACCAAAGTGATGGGGAACATTTGCTTTGCTTGCATTTGTAAGATTAGCTTGGTTTCTTCACAAGGAAAAGAAAAACAGAAAATTGATGGAGAGTAATGGGGGCGGGGAGGACACACACCTACTGTGTTTCTGTGCAGTGAGTTACCCAATGAGTGACAGTACCAATTTAAGCAAGGCAACTCAGAGGATCTAAAATATATACTAGATTTAGAGTCATAAACCCAAGTCTCTGTCAAATTGGTTGACTTTGGAGAAGACATTTCCCTTCTAAACCTCATTTTCATCATCTGTAAAATGACTTATACTAGATGACTTTAAAATCCCTAAAATATCCAAATTCTATTATTATATGAACTTAACTTCTACATACTTCCAAAAGTAATGTAATATGGTCACTAACAGAATGGAAATGTATTTCTGCTGGGGACCTAATTTGAATACGAAAGCTCCAATGATTTCAAATGAAGATCAGATTCTGATAATCTTAGGGTATGATGAAACACCATTAAACATTTCAGACAATAAGGGATTTAGAAAATCTAATTTAGGCTTCCTGGGGGCGGAGCCAAGATGGCAGAGTAGAAACAGCATTTCCAATGTGCTCTGCCCCACACAAATTTCAAACAATGTGAAAGGGGACTCCAAACAGCTTCCAGGGCCACAGCACCCACAGAAGAGCACAGAGAAGCTAACCTCCTGCTGAGGACAGCCCAGCAACCCTGCAGGGAGTGGCCAGCACAGTGCTCTGAGAGCAGGCAGCACAGTGCACTGGGAACCTACAGCACAACTCAAAGAGCCGAGCCCAGGTCTGCGGTTTTAGCCCCAGGGCGGCCAGACCTTCAGCCTGCTGGAGGGACCCCAGAACACCAGCAATTGTGGCGATTCCAGAATTATTAGCACAGATATGCCTAGGACAAAGTGAGAGGTTAGTGCCCTATGGACATTGGGACCAGTATTTGGGGAATGCATTGGCTTCCTCCCCTGGGGGCGAAAAGCTGCTGAAGAAACAGCTGCACAGAAGCTATTTTGCAGCATCAGTAGTGCCTCTAGCTCCTGGTCTGTGAACAGTAGGGAGATCCAGCAATCAGTCTGGGGGTTAATTGCTCTTGCTTTAAACTGCCTGGATCTGGATTGTGGTCTGGGGGGGAAGTTTGGGGTGGGTATTCAACTTGCCAGAGTGGGCGGAGGCTTTACAGAGGCCACCCAACTGGCAGAAGTTGTGAAGACCCCACGTTTGGGCGGAAGCTCCCCTGTCTGGTGGCAGAGTCCTACTGTGGCAACAAGCCCAAAATCAAGTAATTAAGTGGCAATATGCCTAGGCAAATGAAACAAAATAAACAGAAAAGTTCAACATTGGACTCCTATTTTAGGGGCAAAGAGGCTCAAAGCATGGAGGAGAACTGTGAGGTCAGAACTCCTGCACCAAAAGCCCCAAATGAAAATACAAGCTGGCTACAGGCCATAGAGGACCTTAAGAAGCAGATAAGAGAAGTGGGGGAAAATTTGGGAAGAGAAATGAAAAAGATGCAAGAAAAGTATGAAATGACAGTCAACAGCCTGACTGAGGAAAATAACACCTTAAAAATAGACTAACTCAAATGGCAAAAGAGGCTCAGAAAGGCAATGAGGAGAAGAATGCCTAAAAATTCGAATTTGGCAGATGGAAAAAGAATCTCAAAAGCTCACTGAGGAGATTCATTCCTTCAGAGTTAGACTGGAGCAAATGGAAGCTAGTGACTTTATGAGAAATCAAGATAGTATTAAACAGATCCAAACAAATGAAAGAATAGAAGGCAATGTGAAATATCTCATGGGAAAAACCATTGACCTGGAAAATAGATGCAGGAGAGATAATTTAAAAAATATTGGACTACCTGAAAGCCATGATCAAAGAAAGAACCTAGAAATCATCCTTCAAGAAATTCTCAAGGAAAATTGCCCTGATGTTTTAGACCCAGAGGGCAAAATAGAGGTTGAAAGAATCCACTGATCACCTCCTGAAAAAGATCCCAAAAAGAAAACTCCCAGGAATATTATAGCCAGGTTCCAGAATCCCCAGATCAAGGAGAAAATACTACAAGCAGCCAGGAAGAAACAATTTCAATATTGTGGAAACACAATCAGAATAGCCCAGGACCTGGCAGCTTCTACACTGAGGGATAGAAGGGCATGGAATATGATATTCCAGAGGCAAAAGAGCTGGGAATGAACCCAAGGGTCACCTACCCAGCAAAACTGAGTATTTTGTTTCAGGGGAAAATATGGTCATTCAGTGGAATAGAGGACTTTCAAGCATTCTTGATGAAAAAACCAGAGTTGAATAGAAAAGTTGACATTTAGACACAAGAAGCAAGAGATGCTTGAGAAGGTAATCAAGGAAAATAAATCAAAAGGAACTCATCAAAGTTGGACTATTTATATTCCTACATGGAAAAACAATATCTGTGTCTGATGAAACCTTTCTCTTTATGAAAATAATTGAAGAAGGGTACATGGCATATGTTCACAGATATACATGGATAGAGGGCACAGGTTGAATTTGATGGGAAGGGATGATTCTTTTTTTTTTTTTTTTTTGGAGGGCAGTTGGGGTTGGGTGACTTGCCCGGGGTCATGTGGCTGGGTTTTTGTTTGTGTGTTGGGTGTCTGGGGCCGGATCTGGGCTCGGGTCCTTCTGGCTCCGGGCCCGGCGCTCTGCTCACTGTGCCACTTAGCTGCCCCAAGGAAGGGATGTTTCTTAAGGGGTGAAGTCAAGAGGTGAGAGAGGAAAGTGGCAAGAGGAGATGGAGAGAGACAGGGTAGGGTAAACTATCTCATGTAGAAGAGGCAAGGGGAAGTAGTTGTAGGGGAGGGAAAGAATAGGAAGACAAAAAGGCAAAACCATATTCTCACTGAAGTTGCCTCAAGGAGAGAATAGCATACATACTAAATGGAATATCTTATCCTCACTCACTCTCCTGAGTAGGGGAAAGGAAAATGAGAGGGGGGATGATGGAGGGGAGGGCATTCTGGGGGGAGGGGAGGTTGGAAGTACCCACTATCAAAGAGGGACAGGATCAAAGTAGGGAATGGACCAGGTGGGAAGTGAGATGGGTGGGAGGGAAATATAAGCAGTCTTTTACAACAACAACAAAAAAAGAATATCTAATTTAATAATTCTGATTGTAGATTCTGTGTGTCAAGGATCAGAGAAATATTCTTTCTGGCAACTCTCATAGGATAGAGCTTAATCCCTCTAGAAACACAGGATCAGAATTGGAAGGGACCAGGATTATGCTTATAAGAGATAATTATTAAATTTTCAAAGTGAGCATTGGCATCTCAGAAATTAGTGAATACTTCAAATCAAGGCTTGATTTATGATTCTGTTGGTTTTTCTAGACTTAGGAAGGTGAGGGAGAAAATATTAATAATGTAGATTAAACTAAAAACTGTGTATTTTACTCCCTTTCCTCAGGAAGCTAAACATTTATCATCACACAACTGGAAGGATATAAGAAATATATATATATATATATTGTGTGTGTGTGTGTGTGTGTGTGTGCGTGTGTGAAATACACATAAGATATATGTGCATATTCTTTGATCCTTGACACAGAATGTTCATCCAGGGACCCCTTGAAAAACTTTATGGACAAGAGATTTACTACTTTTCAAGATACATAGATTGGTCATAAGATCAGACCACATATGGAGTGTTTGTTTATTTCTGGGTACCACACTGGAGGGTGGCAATGTGGTGAAGGGGTTCAAGACTGCACCATATAAAGATTAGCAGGGAAATGGAGTTGTTTAGTTTAGATAAGAGAAAAATTGGTGTCTTTTACCTTGCATTTCAAGGGCATATTGAGACATAGAGATTAGCTTGGTTCTTATAAGTAAGCAAGTAGAAATAGACATAATTTTTACTTAAAGGAAAGAAGGTTGTGAGAAAATGATTGGGAGAAGAGAGGACTTGAGTTGAATAATAAAAGGAGGCTGGTTAGGTGCTTTACAAGGTTATTGACTTGTTAGGTGCTTTAGAAGGTTATTGACTTGTTAAGAAATGTTAGAGATAGAATTTGGGGAAGAAGATGGATTTGTAGTAATTTAGGAGAAATTGAGAAAAAAATGAAAGAAAATTTATTTACCCCCTTCTTCTTCTGGTTTGTGTGCAAGAGATTTTGAGGAATTCACTAAAGATAACTGAAGGAGAGCAACTTGAGATGAAAAAAGAGAAGGGCTCCATCTGAAGGACTCAAACTGAAGGGTAAATATGAGAGAGGAGTAAGGCTCCTGAAGACCAGGACTTAATGAGAAGGAAAAGAAAAAGGTAAGCTGGTAAAGAAAGCAAGAAAATATTCCCTAAGTTGGCATGTAAAACATATTGGTAAGAAAACATATTGGTAAGGTAAATAAATTCATGACAATAACAAAAAGAGGAAAAAAGTGAAAGAAACTAGGGTGTGGCTCTAAAATTGTGGCGAGAAAAGTAGTTGAGTGCAGAAGTCGAGTAGTTTAGAGGCATGGTAAAAGTCTTAATGAAATATTTAGATATTGTGTAAACATTATGGAGTAGCTGAAAAAACAATGTTGAGATTTCCAGTCACTGGGAAATAGATGAATTTTTCTTGTGTCTTGCATTGAGTTACCAATGTTTGCATTTATGCCACAGTCAAGTGACTGCCTTCCCTATGTTCCAAAAATCTTCCTTGGAAGAAAAAGGTCCAGAAGACTGAGGAACATGTCTCCACATCCCCAGTTAAAAAAAAAAAAAAAAACAAAAGTTAAACATCCCTAAACAAAGTAAATGAACTGCAACAGGGAAAATAAAGATCCAAAGTGACAAGTTGGAAACGACACATCTGTCAGCAGGCTGGAGATAGAAGACTGTCATTCAGAAGAGGAAGAAAGAGAATTAAAAGATTCACTGTACACATGGTGCTAAACAAACAAAAACACAGTCAAATTTGAGGTTCCAAATTCCTGGAAACAGTTCCAGGACATGCACTAAGAGCTGGGGATAGAAAGAAAGGTAAAATACAGTCCCTGTTCTCAAGTATCTCACAGTTCAGAGGCAGAGAACACATGAAAAGAACTGTATAGTATCTACAAAGAGGAAAAATTGGAGATAATCAGCAGCTAGGTGATGCAGTGGTACAGTGCCTGACCTGGAGTCTTCTCAAAGTAGTGAGGAGGACCTGAGTCAAAAAATGGCCTTGGACACTTTCTAGCTGTGTGAACCTGGGCCAGTCATTTAACCCTCTTTACCTCAGTTTCCTCACTTGTAAAATGAGCTAGAGAAGGAAATGGCAAACAACTCTAGAAAACCCTAGATGGGAGTCATAGGTAGTCAGACATTACTGAAATGACTAAGCAATGACACAGGGAAGTAAACAGAATTTAAGGAAAATAGGTAGGAAAAACTTCCCGTAAAAAGGTAGATTTTAGCTGGAACTTGAAGGAAGCCAAGGAAGCCAGAAGGCAGAGATGAAGGAGAGCATTCCAGGTATGGTGAACAGCCAGTGAAAATGTCACAAGATGAGAAACGAAGTGTCTTGTTTAAGAAACAGTAAAGTGGTCAGTGTCACTGGATCAAAGAACATGTGGGGTAGGGATATAAGGCACAAGAACACCAAAAGATCAGGGCTGGGGGAAAGGTTGTGACAGACTTTGAATGCTAAGCAGAAAATTTCACATTTGATCACAGAGATGATAGGGAACCACTAGGGTTTGCTGAGTAAGAGAGTGACCTGGTCCAACTTATGCCTTGGAAAGGTCTCTTTGGCAACTGAGAAGAGGATAGACTGGAATGAAGAGAAACTTGTGACAAGGAGATCAAGCATCCAGCCATATTGCAAAAGTTCTGGATTGTGATGATGGAGGTCTGAACCAGAGTTGTGGTAGTGTCAGTGCAGAGGAGGAAGACATATATGAGAGATGTTACAAAGGTAAAATTGACAGGCCTTAGCAACAGATTAGATATTGGGGGGATGGGTGAGAGAGTGTGAGGATGACCCCTAAGTCTCAAGCATAGGTGATTAGGAGAATTATGGTAAGCTCAACAAAAGTAGGGATTTTGGGGGAAAGTGATGAGCTTGATTTATGACAAGATAATTTTAAGAAGTCCATGAAACATGTGGAAGCTAGATAGTACAGTGGGTAGAGTGCTGGGCCTGGAGTCAGGAAGACTCATCTTCCTGAGTTCAGATCTGGCCGGAGATGCTTAGTAGCTGTATGATCCTGGGCAAGTCACTTGCTCCTGTTTGCCTCAGTTTCCTCATTTGTTAACTGAGCTGGTGAAAGAAATGGTAAACCACTCCAGTATCTTTGCCATGAAAATTGCAAATGGGGTCACTAAAAGTTGGACATGACTAAAAATGACTGAACAATAACAAATCGAACATCCATTTTAAAATGCCAAATATGCAGTTGGAGATTCCAGTCTGGACATCAGGAGAGAAGTTAAGTTTTGAGAAGCATCAGCATAGTGAAGATAAGTGAAAAGTGAGAGAGAACAAGGGGACTAGGGAGAACAAGAGCAAAGGAGACTGAAGTATGGTCAGATAGGTAGGAAGAGAACAAGAAGAGAGAGGTGTCAAGAAAAATAAGAGAGAAAAAAGTATCAAGGAGAAGTGGGTGAGAGGAACAGAACAGCTAATAACTGCTTTGTTTTCCTTAATGAGAATTTTATCCTTCAAAAGGTGAAAAAAAAATTAACCAAGCACAGGTCTGCTATAGATCTGAATCTCACTAAAAGACAGAAATAATTATTGGAGGCAACTGGCTGGCTTGAGATTCTTGACGATCTCAGTTCAAGTACTTCTGACACATACAGGCTCTCTAACCTTGGATAGGTTACTCAACTTCTCAATGTCCCAAGCAACTCTCAAAGTCTATAAATTGTAGGGAATATGATGATCTCCCTTGATATAGGAAGTTCCTCATCAGGAATGCTCTACTGAAATGAAACCAAAAATCAGATAAATAAACGAATAATAAAAGCCTCTTCCTCTTCTTGTGAAACAGATGGATAGAGTGCTATGGGCTAGATAATTAATGGAAGTTGGATAGATTAATTAGCTGGACTCAAAGACAAATAGTTAATAATTCAAAGACAGCTTTAAAGGAGGTCGCTGCGGGCCGCATGAGCCAAGGTTTTAGCCCCAGGGCAGCTGGGCCAGCAGCCTGCTGGAGGGACCTCAGAACACCAGCAGCTGTGCCAATTCCAGAATTATCAGCACAGATATGCCTAGGACAAAGTGAGAGGTTAGTGCCCTATGGACTTTGGGACCAGTATTTGGGGAACTCGTCGGCTTCCTCCCTTGGGGGCAAAAAGCTGCTGAAGAAACACAGCACAGAAGCCATTTTGCAGTATCACTGGTGGCTCTAGCTCCTGGTCTGCAAACTGTAGGGAGATCCAGCAATCAGTCTGGGGGTTAATCGCTCTTGCTTTAAACTTCCTGGATCTGGATTGTGGTCTGAGCTAGAGGTTTGGGATGGGTATCCAGCTTGCCAGAGTGTGTGGAGGCTTTACAGAGGCCACCCAACCTGCGGAAGCTGTGAAGACACCATGTTTGGGACAAAAGCTCTCCTGTCTGGTGGCAGCGTCCTATGGTGGCAACAAGCCCAAAAATCAAGTAATTAAGTGGCAACATGCCTAGGCAAAAGAAACAAAATAAACAGAAAAATTCAGCATTGGACTCCTATTTTAGGGGCAAAGAGGATCAAAGCATGGAGGAGAACTGTGAGGTCAGAACTCCTGCACCAAAAGCCCTAAATGAAAATACAAGCTGGCTACAGGCCATAGAGGACCTTAAGAAGCAGATAAGAGAAGTGGGGAAAAATTGGGAAGAGAAATGATAAAGATGCAAGAAAAGTATGAAATGACAGTCAACAGCCTGACTGAGGAAAATAACACCTTAAAAATAGACTAACTCAAATGGCAAAAGAGGCTCAGAAAGGCAATGAGAAGAAGAATGCCTTAAAAAGCCAAATTTGCCAGATGGAAAAAGAATCTCAAAAGCTCAATGAGGAGATTCATTCCTTCAGAGTTAGACTGGAGCAAATGGAAGCTAGTGACTTTATGAGAAATCAAGATGCTGTTAAACAGATCCAAACAAACGAAAGAATAGAAGGCAATGTGAAATATCTCATGGGAAAAACCATTGACCTGGAAAATAGATCCAGGAGAGATAATTTAAAAATTATTGGACTACCTGAAAGCCACAATCAAAGAAAGAACCTAGGGGCGGCTAGGTGGTGCAGTGAGTAAGAGCGCCGGCCTTGGAGTTGGGATGACCCAAGATCAAAACCAGCCTCAGAAAATGAGCACCCACACATAAATAATGACTAGCCGTGTAACCTTGAGCAAGTTACTTAACCCCAATTGCTTTTAAAAAAAAGAAAGAAACTAGAAATAACCCTTCAAGAAATTCTCAAGGAAAATTGCCCTGATGTTTTAGACCCAGAGGGCAAAACAGAGGTTGAAAGAATCTACTGATCACCTCCTGAAATAGATCCCAAAAAGAAAACTCCCAGGAATATTAGAGCCAGATTCCAGAACTCCCAGATCAAGGAGAAAATACTACAAGCAGCCAGGAAGAAACAATTTCAATATTGTGGAAACACAATCAGAATAGCATAGGACCTGGCAGCTTCTACACTGAGGGACCGAAGGACATGGAATATGATATTCCAGAGGGCAAAAGAGCTGGGAATGAACCCAAGGGTCACCTACCCAGCAAAACTGAGTATCTTATTTCAGGGGAAAATATGGTCATTCAGTGGAATAGAGTACTTTCAAGCATTCTTGAGGAAAAAACCAGAGTTGAATAGAAAATTTGACATTCAGACACAAGAAGCAAGAGATGCTTGAGAAGGTAATCAATGAAAAGAAATCAAAACGAACTTATCAAAGTTGAACTTTTTATATTCCTACATGGAAAAACAATATCTGTGTCTGATGAAACCTTTCTCTTTATGAAAATAATTGAAGGGTATATGGGCATATGTTTACAGGTATACATGGATAGAGAGTACAGCTTGAATTTGATGGGAAGGGATGATACTTAAAGGGTGAGGTTAAGAGGTGAGACAGGAAAGTGGCAAGAAGAGATTGGGAGAGACAGGGTAGGGTAAACTATCCCATGTAGAAGAGGCAAGGGGAAGTAGTTGCAGGGGAGGGGAAGAACAGGAAGGCATAAAGGCAAAACCATATTCTCATTGAAGTTGGCTCAAGGAGAGAATCACATACATACTAAATGGGATATCTCACCCTGCAGAAGAGTAGGGGAAAGGAGGATGAGAGGGGGGATGATGGTGGGGAGGGCATTCTAGGGGAAGGGGAGGTTGGAAGTACCCACTTTCAAAGAAGGACAGGATCAAAGTAGGGAATGGACCAGGTGGGAGGTGAGATGGGTGGGAAGGAAATATAAGCAGTCTTTTACAATATATCTACTATGGTAATGTTTTGCATAGCTATACATGTACAACACATACTGAATTGCTTATCTTCTCAGAGGGAGTGGGTGAAAAGGGAGGAAGGGAATGGATCTGAAAATCAAAGTTTTAAAATTAAATGTTTCATAAGATGTCCAGGCATTGGGGCTCAAAGATTCACCTTGCCCTAATGGCAAAGTCGAAGGGGGTATGGGAGAAGATATGGGAGAGAGCAGATTGGATGAGGGGATATTTAGTGGGACTGCTATTCTGGGGTGGTGGGTAGGGAAAATGGGGAAAAATTATAACTCAAAATCCGGTGGAAATGAATGACGTAAACCAGTAGTTAATAAAGCATTTGTTAAAAAAAGGAGGTCTCCAATATAGTGCCCAAGAGTGGTTTCAGCTTGGCCCCTGTGTTTAATGTTTTCACCAGTGACTGGGTTGAAAGTAGAGAGAGCACAGTTATCAGATTTGCAGATGACAAAAAGTTTGGCTAACTGGCTAATGCACTAACAAAGACAGGATCCAAAATGCTCTTGATGGACTAGAAAACTAACCTGAATCAAATATGAAATATTTGATGCAGATAAATGTAAACTCTTGTACTGGGGAACAAAATCTAACTTTGTAAATGTAGAACAGGGTTGCCATGTTTGGAGAGCTGTTTTTCTGAAAAAGATCTGGGTACACTAATGCACTGACTACAAGCAGGAAATAGCGTACAATGGTGAAATTCAAAAGAAACTAATGATGTTGCACTGCATTAAGTGCAGGAGAATGAGATAATGGTTCTTCAGGAAAAGGACTTTTGTATTCTTTTGTACTCTGCCATGGAAAGATGAAATTGGGTGTATTCCATTCAGTCTGGGTTAGGAAGGATGTTGATAAGCTGGAGTGTGGCCAGAGAAGGGCAACCTGTATGGGGAAAGGACTTAGGACTATGTAATATGAAGATCTTTTGAAGGGACTAGGGATATTTAGCTTGGAGAAAAGAAAACTCAGGAGGAACATAAAACCCATTTTCAATTATGTTAATGACTGCCATAAAGAAGAGGTATTCAATTTGTTATGTCTGGCTCCAGATATCAGAACCCAAAATTAAGAGGTAGAAACTGCAAAGAGGCAAATTTATGCTTGAAGTCATGGGCAAAAAATGCCAACAACTTTCTAACAATAAGAGCTGTCCCAAAGCACAACACGGTACCTCAGGAAGTTGTGTCAATTTCTTGCCCTCCTTTAGAAAGCTTCAAGCAGATGCTGAATGACCAATTGCTGGGTATCCTTAAGTGGAGAATTTCTTTCCTGGTATCAGTTGGACAAGATGAATGACTACTGAGGTTCCTTCTAACGATGAGATTCAATAAGCAGACAGGTATGAAAAAGGGAATCTAGCCCATCCTTAAAGCCCAGGTTCCTCACAAGACTAACCTTGGTCTAAACTGCAAGTTTAGGTAAAGAACAGGGAATGACTTAGTACCCCAGCCTCTAGGATATTCCTTAAGGGTGTGTGTTTATGGCTGTATGTGTTTATGCATGTATGTATATGTATATATGTCTATATACCTATGTGTATCTATACATACACAACGCACATATATACATATATAAGTATATACACATATGTAAATACTGCTTTATGACTGTATCTACCACTAAGCATAGGCATACCTAGATACTGATTAATAATTCCAACAGCAACAACAGAATGACTAAAACTGAGGATGTAAAAGGAATATGTATTTCCATATGCATATATACAATGTATATAAAAATTAAAATTTTAATTTTAATTTTAATTTAACTTTGTTAAAAATTAACAAAGTTTTAGATTTTGCTAACTCTTGCCTTCCAAATGCAGAGATAACACTGCTTTGGTGAATTCCCATAAAGCTGGTGTTGGGGTCATTCTGGAAACTACTCACTACACTCCATGGATGCTTTCTTCCAGTAATTCAATAGAATTAATACCTAGCAAATTCAAATTCACCTATCTACTCAGACAGAATCCAATTTTACATATTATATGATAGCCTAATTCTATGCAGTAAGTGACTTCATTGTTCTAGATAACAGCTCCAGGGTAGGGAGCCTGCAGCCTCTTATTAAAGGGTTTTGTACTATGAAATTTGGATTCAGTAAAAGTTCCCCACCCCTGGTAGGCCCTTCTTTGCTGATCAATACCACTGAACAGAGTATCAGCATGAGATGTGAGTTCCTGATTCCCTGTTCATTTATCAAGCCATTAAAGATGTCTCCTGTGGTTTAAGCATCTTCATGTTATGCTGAACTTTCATTTAGTATATATTTTTAAAAATTAACTTTGGTGGCATTTTGAGATTTTATAATGTTGTATAAAATGAGGAGAAAGGGCAAATGAGTGAAAGACAGATGTGAAATTAAAAAAAATAAGTGCTATGAATTGTTCTGTGGAGATTTTTAGATCTAGCAAATAAATGGAATCATCTGGAGAGCTTACTGAATGGGTGTCTAAACCACCTTAGTACCAAGGTGGTTTTATTTGTAGGAATTCACAGGTGCTGTGCTCTCTTCAAATTTTTATTTTATTGAGACTAATCCTCTCTCTCTCTCTCTCTCTCTCTCTCTCTCTCTCTCTCTCTCTCTCTCTCTCTCTCTCTCTCTTTCTGTCTCTGTCTCTCTGTCTCTGTCTCTCTCTGTCTCTCTGTCTCTCTCTGTCTCTGTCTCTCTCTCTCTCTCTCTCTCTGTGTCTCTCTCTCTCCTCTTTCTCTGTATCTCTACATACTTATTTATCTGTCTATTAAGCTATCTCAGTTTTACCAAACCAGTTTGGGCCTGGAATATAGTGGGGACTTGAAATATGTGCCAAATTTATAAATGGAGAATTGCAGGACATAGTGATGTTAAATACCATCCTCCTCCCTCCAAAGAAATTTGGAAGCAAAATAGAGAAAACAAAGTTCATTTTTATCCTCTGTCCAAGTTGCCACATCGAAATAATTATTTTGAAATACTTTTATATCTCAAATTTTAGAATGGAAAATGTCATAAGCATAGGAATTTTCTCACAAAAATTTGGATATGTCATACAGATTTCTTTTGAACACATTCTGGGAAAAGTTGCTCTATAATGAAAAGGGGCCACACAGATTAAATTCTTTCTATACATGAATACACTTGAGAAACTATATGTATGTGTGTATCAGTGTAACTTTACATCTGTTTGCTGATAAGCAGATATATATGTATATATATATATACACACACATATATATATATAAGCACACATAATCTCCTTGATAGCTTAGAAATTATTTTTTTAAGATGTAGTAGGCTCAGACCACTGAAGAATGATACCTTTCAGAGTTTAAGATTTTATCTTTTAGGACTTCATCTATTGTTAGTAAAGCTGAGAACTCAAGCTATATTACTTCCAGGAAGTGATTACATAGTATAAAAAATTTTGGTTTTTGAATGAGAAAAAATGAGAAATAAGAAACAATTTCTTTCAGTTCCTGCCAGATGCAGGAGTTTGAACCAATACTAATGCAGGATATGAGATGTGAGGCTACTGTGCATTTGTCCTTCATATAAACAATGCAAGTACATCTGTCATCCTTATGCTAAGATCCCAAATTACCATGAGGGGAGGGGTGAAGGAAATACCTACTTTGATCCTGAGTAGAATAATCCATAGATACTTTTATTTTTAAAGTATTAGAAGATATGAGCTATAAAGAACCAAATATTCTCTTTTTTCCATTTATTTTCTCCCTTACTCCCTTACTTTGAGTCTAATTTTTTCAACCACAGGTTAGAAAATAGATTCACATAAGTCAATACAGCACCCACGATGTCACTGATCCTCTTTAAAAATTAAGGACAAACAACCACCACCTTAGATTCTAATTATCTTTGGACTTTTTAATCTACCTTTGGACTAATTATCTTTTAACAGTCAAGAAAAGATGCTGATTGGCATGTATTCCCTACTCTTATCCAGATCACAGAGAGGCGATCCCTATACTTACAGTCTTCTCTGATCCTTCAACATTCATTAAAAAAAAAGTATTGCCACTTGGCAGCATAGAAAAAATGCTGGATTTGGAGTCAGAAGAGAAAATGAAATTCTAAATCTGTTGATTATTATATACATGATCTTGGGATTTGCCTTTTTGGATTTAGTTTCCTCACCTGAAAAAGAAGGCAATTGGACAAAATGATCTGTAAGGACCTTTCAAGCCAGCATTCAAACTATACCTGAAACCAGCTGAACCAGAAAATCTGAGAAGTTTGAACAGGCCATTTTCTTTGGCAAGGATGTATTATCATATACACCAAAGCTTAAGAGAAAAATTAGAGATGATTTTATTTTTAATTGCTTCAGAAGGATTCATAATAGCCTCTATTCTCATACTAACTAGGAATTAAATTACAATGCTGGATATATGAATCAATACACACGCACAAAATTACAGATTACATTAGAGCAGCATACTTTTCAATAGTACGTTTGAAAGGTAAAGATAAATCTAAAAAGATTTTATGAAAAATGCACTCAATACATGAGAGCAATATTAGTAGTGTTTTTTATTAAGCACTATGAAAAGAAGGGGAAGCAAAAGAATTACTTCTTGAAATACTAACCAACGGTTGAACTTGATTTCCCCAAAAACCTGCTTTTGATAAACATAAACACTAAATAATGGTGAAGTGCTGTTTCACACTCTAGTCCATGGTTAGCATGCACGAGTAAAATTTATGAATGCCACCTTTGAATGTTTTGGCACTGCCACATACAGTAATGCTGAAGGAAGTTCAACAGAAAGCACCTATAGAGGCAGAGATAAAGCTCATGATCTTAGAGGGTAATAAAATGTGGCTAAGAGAGGAAGCACAGTATGAAAGCAACACAGCCTTCCCTAGCCAAGGACCTCAGTGACTAATATAAATCTGGTGTCAACCAAAATCTTGCTTATGTGAATGGAGCTATTCAGCTTTGCCAGGCTGTGAAAATCAGTAAGAAAAAATGATTGAAGTAAAGAACTACAAAGTAGCCCCAAAAAGCGAAATGAAGAAAGCATTTCTTATGGACAGAAAAATGTTCCAACTGAGTGTCAGAATAAGCAAGTTGTTATTAAAATCTTTCTATGAACAGACTGTATGAAGCACCAGGGGAAAAAAGAATGACATAAAATAGTCCCTGCTTGAAGGAAATTGCATTTTAGTGAAATCTCTTCATGGAATAGGCATCCCGTACCATGAATTCCTTTAAACAGATCTATATAATACCATATATCCTTGAGGTAGAGAAGACTCTATACTAGACAATACTATAGGTATGGCAATTAAAGGTAGCATCTCCCTCCTTAAATAGTTCCTTCAAATTTGCATTCAACTGACCTAGTGAACCAAACAACTCAGATATAGGTATGAGCCATTTATTCATACTTCAAATGGGACACAGAGTAGAAGCCTAGCCTTCAGAGACACTGTAACTTAAAGTTTTAAGATAAGCCTTTGTAGCATTTTTCTTTTAAGCATTTTTTAAGCAATTGGGATTAAGTAACTTGTTCAAGGTTACACAGCTAGTCATTATTTATGTGTGGGTGCTCATTTTCTGAGGCCAGATTCGATCCCGGGTCATCCCAACTCCAAGGCCGGCGCTCTTACTCACTGTGCCACCTAGCCGCCCCTCTTTTAAGCATTTTTTGACAAAGTATTTTCATTTTTGCAATTCTTTCCTTACAACAATGTCAAAATAATAGTAGATGATTGTTCTATTTAGTTGGTATTCTCTATTATTCATGGTACAATAAAAAGGCCAGTGTCACTGAATTGGTGAATACTTGTCAGGGAATATAAGGTATAAGAAATTTGGAAAAGTAGGAGGGAGCTGGGTTTTGAAGGGCTTTCAATGCTAAACAGAGGATTCTGTGTTTGACTCAGGAGGTAATAGGGATATCCATTGGATTTTACTGAGTAGGGAAGTGATAAGGTGTAATGGTAATGGGAATTTGAATATCTTCTATTCCCCTTGATAAGCTTGAGAGAATCTGAAGACCTTCCCTGATTTGAAGATCTACCCCATCCCCTAATAGGCTGAATGTAATCACATGGAGGCTGTGGTGGGAAGAGTTTGCTGAAGGGTGGAGCAGAACCCACAGAAAGGTGGGAGTCAGAGCAGCTAGAGTAGAGGGAAGAGAGGACACATCCAAGGGAGACAGGCTTGTGAGTAAATGTTGGTTTGTGGGAAGGCTAGAGGATGTTGTGGCTCTCTATGCTGTTATGGCTTAACTTCTTTTCTACTATGATGAAATCAGCTTACTGGTTTGGGGTTTTGGCTTTCTGGTGTTTGAATAAATGTTTTGCTTCTGTAATCTATATGAAGAGTCTGTTATTTTTGCAATCAAGCACTATATTGGCATATTTATAGTGTACATTGGTGAAATTCCCATCGCCATTACACATGGTCAGACCTAAATGAAGGATGAATTGAGCAGGTACAAGCTAAAAACAAATTAGTAATCTGTTGTATTAGTCCAAGTGTGAGGTGATGAGGACCTGCACTATAGTAGCCATGTCAGAGGATAGAAGTGGATGCATTTAATAAATGTTGCTGTTACAAAGGTGAAATGGATAGGCCTTGGCAACAAACAACATGGGGGAAAGGGGTTGCTGAGAGTGAAGAATTCAGGATGACTTCTAGGTTATGAGTCTGAGGCATTGGGAGAATGATGATGCCCTTTACAGTAATGGGGAAGGTAAGAGCAAGGGGAGTTTTAGGTGGAAAGATAATGATCTTGGTTTTAGACATGTTTGGTTTAAGATTTCTACTGGATATCCAGTTTGAGATGTCTGGAAGTTGGAAATATGAGATTGGATATCAGCAGAAATGTTAAGGCAGATAAGTAGATTTGATAATCACCAGTGTAAAGAAGATAATTAAATCCATAGGGCTGATGAGATCACCATGTATATAGAGAGAAGAGGGCCCAGGAAAGAACCCTGAGGGACACCTCTCATTAGAGGTTGTGATCTGAATAAGGAAAAAGCAAAGGAGACTGAGAAGAAATGGTAGGAGGAAAATCATGAGATTGGTGTTCCAAAAACCTAAAGAGAAGAGAGTATCAAGGAGGAGAAGATAATCAATAGTGTCAAAGGCTCCAGAGAGGTCAGAAAGAATGAAAATTGATGAAAAGGCAATTGAAAAATGTATTGATATAAAGTTATGAAATTAAGAAATTTCTTGAAATACTATTTTATGACCCCAAGAACACACACACACAATCAAGAAAAATTTACAAAACATTGTTAGAGAGTCCATAGTTTCACTCCATAAAGTACACTGTATTTATCCCTTCTTTATCTTGTTGTTTTTGTCCCTATTCTCATTGTGGGGATCACTTTTAGTTTTTTCTATATTTATTATGTCTCTGCAGATTGCAAATCACAGAAGAGTAAGTTGTATGTTTGCTAGAATTTTTGTGATTTTACCAGTACCTAGGAAAGGGATTAAGAGAGAATGATCAGCACACAAATGAGGAAGAGAAGAAACACTTGAGTTTAAAAAAAAAAGGGTTAAATACAAGTTTAACCCAAATTGAATTCAATTTAAGGTCTGCATTCACTACCTTGGGTCTTGGTGGAAGAAGTTGGTTGGGCATAGTTGAGACTGGAGGTAGGGGAAAGAAGCAGTAGTACCCTCCAGTCGCTGAAAACTCTATCCCCTGGCCACATATGATAGGAATTTGATCAGTCTATTTTATGGAAGAATTTAAAACTTCTTGAAATGGTTAGGAACTAGAAAAATTTCCTGTAAATGTGAGATAACAAAATGTAGCTACAATAATAAGGACACTTCAATTCTGATAGTGTTTTATAACTTTTATCCTTCTAGTTCATGCTATTTTAGACAGCTTTGCGTAACTGAACCCTTGAACACTTTACAAGTATATTTTTTTATATACATGAAGCTTTACATGAAGCATTAAAGCTACTTTTTTTGGGGGGAAAAAGCTTTTATAATACTGCTATGTGTTGTTTTAACATGACCTGTATTCCAACATATTCTGCCTTCTCCCCTTTCCAGAGAGCCATACCACAAAACATAAAATTAAAATTAATATTAAAAAATAGTTCACCGAAACTAAGACATCAACCAAATCTGATATTGCAAAAAGTGTTCCGGGGCGGCTAGGTGGTGCAGTGAATAGAGCGTTGGCCCTGGAGTCAGAAGGACCTGAGTTCGGATCCAGCCTCAGACACTTAACGCACACACAAATAAAAACCTAGCCATGTGACCTTGGGCAAGTTACTTAATCCCAATTGCCCTCCAAAAAGCAAAAAAAAAAAAAAAAGTGTTCCATACCTATAGCTCCCCACCTCTACAAAGAGCATTGTAAGATATATTCTTATCTTTCCTTTAGGTTTAGGTTTAGTTATTATAATTTTACTGCAGTTAGCTTAATTTGTTTCACTGCTGTTCTTTCCACTTAAATTGTATAGTTTTTCCCCCTGATTTTTTCTCTTTACTTTGTATAATGTCATATCTTCTGCTTATCTTTACTCTACAAGAATGTCCTATTATATGTCATTTGCTACCACAATTTGTTTAACCATTCTCCAATAGATGAACATCTATTTGTTTCCATGTATTTACTATTTTAAAAAGTGCTTCTACAAATATGGATATTCATATTCATTTTATCACTATAAACATAAATATTCTATAAGTATTCATTGCATAACTGATGTCCTTGGGACAGAGACATAGCAGTGGGATCTCTATGTTAAAGGCTAAGGACATTTTTATCACTTTCTTACCATAGCTTCAAATTATTTTCAAGAGGGTTAGCCCAGATCACAGCTCTACAAACAGCATATTGGTGTGTTAGGTTTCTGACAATTCCTCTAGCATTGACTTTTAAATCTTTCATCATTGCCAATATGCTATGTTCAAGTAATTCTTCTTACGGTTTTCCAAGGCAATTCATGGAACTATTCCCTAGAGGTACCATAGAGTCTCAGGGTCACTATTCTCAACCCTCCTTAATTTTATCCAATCTGTAGTAAGTATTAAAATATTATAAATAGCAGTTCTTCTGATATTTAAATATAACATGTTTAATCTATTCAATTTATCATCATTGTTTTGGTGACAATGTATATTAAAGATGGAATAAATGGTAGTATAACATTTGCACTAATGTAACAATGTAGCATCAACTTTTGAATCTTATGGTTGATCTTTGATTGTTATTTTAATTTAAGAAATATAATTTATGTTTTCATTCTTTGAGAAAATAGACCATAATAGGAAAAATTTTTTTAAAGTTCCCTATCTTTTCTCAAAAAGAAAAAAAGAAAACCTTGTTAGAGAGGTGCTTGACTTTATAATACAAAAAAAGCATTGAACCAGGAAGTCAGGAAGCTTGAGGTCTGGCTCTGGCTCCATCATTATCTACATATATAATACTGGAACATGCCTTGAATCACTTTTGCCCTCAGATTCCTCTCTTACAAAGTGATGTGGACAGGGTTGGACTGAATAATTTTAAGGTGCCTACTAATTCTCTGATTCTATGACTACAGAAGAGTTTGAAAGCTAGTGAGCACAAAGGATAAAAGAAATCTTGTGAGGTATTCAATATCAATTGACATTTGTTTCCTGTTCCAGCTAGAACTCTGCACAGGGTGTACTTTTGTATCTATTCTGGTAGAATCAACATATAGAGTAATGGATGGTAGTCTAAAAAGGATGGCATAAACAACCCTTATTCTATTGACTTTCACTCAGGGGTCATGCGTGAAAGAAATTTTATAAATTTAGTCTCCTGAGGTGCTGATTGCTAATGAAATTAATGTTATCCCTTAGGGAATATAGAAGTCAGTCCTGGGGAAATGATGCATTAACTCAATGAAATGGATTTCTGAAATTCATGTCCCCCATAGGAGAGTGGACAAGATAATTTTGGAAGGTTGGGCTTTTATTACATTCTTTAAATAACATTCCATCTTCACATAGGATTTAGTGATATGCTAGAAAGAGTACTGGCCTTGGCCTCAGAGGAGCTAGGTAAAAATTCTAACTTAAATGCCAGCTTCCTTTATGATCTTGAATAGGTCACTCAGTCTCTCTAGGTCTTACTTTGTTTTTTTTTTTTTTTTTGGGGGGGGGGTTATTTTTTTTTATATAAAATGAGAGGGTGGGTCTTTAAGGTTCATATAATCTAAGAGAGGAAGTGCTCCTCTCTGGATAGATACACTTGGCTATCTCCAAACTTCCCAGTTCACTCAGTCTTCCAGCAGGAGAGGAAAAGAGAGGGAGAGAAAGAGGGAGAGAGAGATTTAGAAACAGTTACAAATGTTTGTCTAGCCTGTTGGAAGACCCAATGTATTGGGAAATTTTTTTAGATAATAAGCTCACATTTTGACAATTATCATAATACTTGACCTACCTCTTTGATTTTGATGCAAGAGTGGTGAATGTGTATGTGTACACGCTCACTCATGTTTGCTTATGCTTGTGGTCATACTGCAGCATGTGAACATAAGCTAGCAAATATTCCAGATGAGGCACTGGGAATATTAAGTATGGGAAAGAGAAAATTTAAGATGAGAGCAGTCTTCATATATTTAGAGGGAAATTATGTGAAAGAAGTATTCATTCTGCTCTAGTTCGCCTCAGATGATAGAACTAAGATCAATGAATAGAAACTGAAGGAAGATTTTGGTTCCAATGTAAGATAAAACAACCTAACAATTAGAACTCTATGGCAGCTAGGAGTTGTAGTACGTAGAGTGCTGAATTATCAAACTATCAAATCTGGCCTCAGATATTTATTACTTGTGTGACTCTGGTTAAGTCATTTAGCCCTTTTGCCTCAGTTTCCCCATATGTAAAATGAGTTGAAGAAAGAAATGACAAACCATTCCAGTATATTTGTCAAGAAAAACATCAAATGGAAAAAAAAAGAAAACACCAAATGGAGTCACACAGAGTTAGACAAAACTGAAACTGGACAACAACAGTACAAATCACTTCTACTCTCTGGGCCTCAGTGTCTTCATCCAAAAAAGAAGGGAGTTAAATTAAATGATATCTAAAGTCTTTTTATTAGTCATCAGATAAATTAGAAAATCAAACCTGGGGGGCAGAGTTAAGATGGCAGAGTAGAAACAGCACTTCCATAGAACTCTCGCCCACATCACTTCAAAATTATGTAAAAGGGGGGACACTGAATGACCTTTGGAGCTCCAGAACCCACAAAATGACATAGAGAAGCTAACCTCCTGCTGAGGACAGCCCAGCAGCCCTGCAGGGAGAGGCCAGCATAGTGCTCTGGGAGCTGAGCCTGGGTCCCCGTGAGTTGGGGGTTTTAGCCCCATGGTGGCCAGACCAGCAGCTGGCTGGAGGGACCCCAGAACACCAGTAGCTGTGGTGATTCCAGAATTATCAACACATAGATGCCTAGGACAAAGTGAGAGGTCAGTGCCCTATGGACTTTGTGACTGGCTGGGACAGCACATGGCCTCTTTTCACTGGGGGGAGAAGCCATTGAGGAGCCAGCACAGCTTGCACCATATTGCCACATTGCAGCTTCAGCTCCTGGCTGGGGGGTAATTGCTCTTGCTTTACCCTTCTTGGATCCGGATTGTGGTCTGGGGAGGAGGTCTTGGGGTGTGTGACCAGCTTGCCAGAGTGTATGGAGGCTTCACAGAGGCCACCCAATTAATACCTCCGGAAGTTGAGAAAACCCCAGTGTTTAGGACAGAAGATCCCCTGGCTGGTGGCAGAGTCCTACTATGGCAACAAGCCCAAAAGTCAAACAATTAAGTGGCAACATGCCTAGGCAAAGGAAACAAAATAAACAGAAAAATTCAACATTAGACTCCTATTTTGTGGGCAAAGAGCATCAAAGCATGGAACAGGAGGAGGACTGTGAGGTCAGAAATCCTGCACTAAAAGCCCCAAATGAAAATATGAGCGGGTTACAGGCCATAGAGGACCTTAAGAAGGATTTTAAAAACCAAATAAGAGAAGTGGAGGAAAAATTGGAAAGAGAAATGAGAAGGATGCAGGAAAAGTATAAAATGAGAGTCAACAGCCTGACTGAGGAAAATAACACCTTAAAAATAGATGAACTCAAATGGCAAAAGAGGCTCAAAAAGGCAATGAGGAGAAGAATGCCTTAAAAAGCCAAATTTGCCAGATGGAAAAAGAATCCCAAAAGCTCACTGAGGAGATTCATTCTTTCAGAATTATACTGGAACAAATGGAAGCTAGTGACTTTATGAGAAATCAAGGTGCTATTAAGCAGATACAAATACATGAAAGAACAGAAGGCAATGTGAAATATCTCATGGGAAAAACCACTGACCTGGAAAATAGATCCAGGAGAGACAATTTAAAAATTATTGGACTACCTGAAAACCATGATCAAAGAAAGAATCTAGAAATCATCCTTCAAGAAATTCTCAAGGAAAATTGCCCTGATGTTTTAGAACCAGAGGGCAAAATAGAGGTTGAAAGAATCCACCAATCACCTCCTGAAAAATATCACAAAAAGAAAATGCCTAGGAATATTGTATCCAGGTTCCAGAATTCCCAGGTCAAGGAGAGAATATTACAAGATGCCAAGAAGAAACAATTTCAATACTGTGGAAAGAAAATCAGGATAGTGCAGAATCTGGCAGCTTCTACACTGAGGGATGGAAGGGCATGGAATATGATATTCTAGAGGGCAAAGGACCTGGGATTAAAGCCAAGAATCACCTACCCAGCAAAACTGAGGATCATATTTCAAGGGAAAATATGGTCATTCAGTGCAACAGAAGCCTTTCAAGCATTCTTGAGGAAAAAACCAGAGTTGAATAGAAAATTTGACATTCAGACACAAGAAGCAAGAGATGCTTCAGAAGGTAAAAAGGGAAAAGAAATCATTATGAACTTATCAAAGTTGAACTATTTACATTCCTATAGGGAAAAATAATAACTGTAACTGATGAAACTTTGCTCAGTACGAAAATAGTTGAAGAAGGGTATATGGGCATATGAATACATTTGTGAATGTGTGTATATATGTTCTCAGGTATACATAGAGAGAGGGCACAGGCCGAATTTAATAGGAAGGGATGATACTTAAAAGTTGAAATTAAGAGGTGAGAGAAGAATATAATGAGAGGAGATGAGGAGAGACAGAATGGGGTGAACTATCTCATATAGAAGAAGCAAGGGAAAATGGTTACAAGGGAGGGAAAGAACAGGAAGGCAAAAGGGCAAAACCTTATTCTCATTGAATCTTGATCAGGGAGAGAATGACATACATACTAAATAAGGTTTCTTACCATACAGGAGAGTAGGGGAGCAGGGGATGAGAGGGGGACAGTGGAAGGGAGGGCAGTCTGGGGGGGGACATTTGAAGCACCCACTTTTGGAAAGGAACAGGACCAAAGTGCTGAGTGGACCAGGTGGGAGGTGGGATAGGAGGGTGGGAAATATAGCCAGTCTTTTACAATATATCTACCATGGTAATGTTTTGCACAGCTACACATGTACAGTATATACTGAGTTGCTTATTTTCCTTTTAATATCACATTTTAAAAATATATATGAGATTAATACTATTTTGCATATAATT
The DNA here is from genome assembly GCA_011680675.1 of Gymnobelideus leadbeateri. Lineage (NCBI taxonomy): Eukaryota > Metazoa > Chordata > Mammalia > Diprotodontia > Petauridae > Gymnobelideus > Gymnobelideus leadbeateri. Next base: position 128,649 of record WOXC01009442.1, on the reverse strand, counting down.
GGGAGATAAGATGTGCAGGCATTAGGGCAGGAGGATTCACCTTGCCCTACCGGAAAAGTCGAATGGTATGGGAGAAGAGATGGGAGAGAGCAGATTGGATGAGGGGATATCCTGTGGGACTGCTATTCTGGGGTGGTGGATAGGGGAAAAATGGGGAAAAATTGTAACTCAAAATCTGACGGAAATGAATGATGTAAACCAGAAGTTAATAAAGTATTTGAAAACCCAAAAAAAGAAAAAAAAAGAAAATCAAATCTATTTTTACCTTAAGTTTCTAGATAGCCAGATTTTATTATAAATGCATGAGTATAAAATCTACTTCTGAACCTCACCCAAGGTAAGAAATGACTGTGCTGTTAAAAACATACTTAGAGACTTCCCCCCACATATAGTTAAATAATAGTATCCTTTGCAAGAATCACCCTTTAACATAACCTTGGAGTGTTCAATGCACTGGACTATACTTACAAAGCTAGAAGCAAAATTCCTTTAATCTCTGTAAAATGTCTAAATGAGGACACTCAGCAAAGTCATATATAAGCTGAAAGTGCCAAAATGTTGACCCAGATCCAGAACATCTGGAAAAAGTCAAAGACGGCTTTCCATGTCAATTGTGTTATACTAGAGACCAATAAGAATATTTCATCTTATTCTAGCCACAATGATGGCCACATGTTTTTGTGTTATTGGTTAATAAATGAGACAAGAAGATGAAGGGAGAGAGAGAAAAAGAGAGGGGGGGGGAAAGGAGGAGGGAAAGAGGGAGAGAGAGAGAAAGTGAGAGAAAAAAGAGAGAAGAGAGACGAGAGAGAAGGAGGGAGAAAGGGAGAGAGGGAGAGAGAGAGTTTTTAAATGTTCACAGACAGATAACTCATGATGGTAGCAATAAAAATAAGTTGTAACATCCATCGTATAGTTATCTTTCATTGACCTTACATACTAATTTTATGCAGCATAGCATATAGAAAAAGAATTGGTTTGAGAATCAAGACACCAGAGTTTTAGTCCTAAATCAGTCACTATTTAGGTGCAAGACCTTCAGTAAATTACCTCAATCTCTCATATTTATGTTTCTTCCACTACAAATTCAAAAAGGGTGTTTTATTTGTTCTTTGTAGCGTCTATCCCTGTGGTGTACTGCATTTTGATTGGGGTCTAAAACAATAATTATATCTTCTTGTCAAGTTCAGAGGATGGTGTGCAATCATAGGTGCCAGCAGATTTGTCTCTGTATCTGCGTACTCCTCAAAAACGTCCATTATTCACAGTTAGGGTCTTGATTTATCAGTATCATTCAGAAATTATTCCTAATAGATTTTGAGATAAAGAGAAACAGCAAGAAAATGAAAGTAAAATAATGGAGAATTCCTAAGATCTGGATCACTCTGACAAAATTGGGGTCATCACCAGCTTCAGGAATGACATGAGTATTAGGTAGTAAGTGAGGTATTCATCAAAAAGTGAAAGTATTGAGCCTCTGATCTTTTTTATGCAACCCAAGCCTGACTACAGACCTGGCACTCTATCAATTTTATCAACTAGCTGCCCTAAATGCAAAAAATACACAGAAAAATGAATAAAACATATAATGGCATATTAAGAAATACCAAAAATATAAAAAACTGCTATATAATCTGCATGTATGTATATGTGTGTATGTATATATCTAAATATCTCTATCTACCCATCTATCTATCTTTCTGTCTTGTTGAGGAAATTAAGAAGCAGAGAGTCTGCCACTCATACTAAATAGAGGAATTGGGCCTCAATTTCAGATCTTCTGACCTATAGCCTGGTAAATGTGATCCACAAAAACTTATAGAAGTAAACAGAGAAGTTATCCCAAATCAGGAAAGATGGGAAGAATTATTAAGCTCATGGTTTCTCTGCCTGCACAGTTATATAAAAGAGCTTGGAGCTAGTAATAGTTCTTACACAGGACAGGGGACCTTAGTTTTAGTAGCGCCATAAGGCTTTGAAACAGGAAGAAAAGGTCACTTAATTTTATTCCCAGAAAGAATAGCCATGATGGAAAGAAAAGGTTAAGATAATACAATATCTTCCACATAGGCTGCCTGTGTAGTAAACTAAGTCTGAATTGATGAATGAATGAATGAATGAACCAACATTTATCTATTAAGAGTTTCTACTCTGATCAGTCTACAAGCATTTATTAAATATTTACTACAATCTAGGCAGTAGGATAAGCACTGGGATTCAAAGAAAGGTAGAAACATGGCCCCTATTCCCAAGGAGCTTACATTCTAATGGTATTGAGGAACAAACTGCAAAAAAATAAATAGAAGATATCTATCATCTCTCTCTCTCTCTCTCTCTCTCTCTCTCTCTCTCTCTCTCTCTCCATATATATATATATATATATATATATATATATATATATATATATATATATGCAGAGTAAATGGGAAGGTAATCTCAGAGGTAAGGCACTTGCTAATTGGAGATACAAATCTAAAAATTAGATATGGGAATACAGGGTTTGGAGCTAGGCAACTGATAGATGCTAGCCTAGAAGATTTGAAAAACTGAGCTCTGTGTAAAGGACTGAACTAGTCATAACATGCAGGCATGAATTTAAAACAAACTAATGAGGAGAGACAAGAACAAACATGGTTAATACAGCCTTTTCCAGGGTTCAGAGTCATCAAGACCCTCAGGAAAGATGAAGCAAACTTTTATAACATATGTGTGAAATTGCCTGTGTTCTACAGGAAGGAATCTTTTGTGGGGAAGTGCCTTCCTTAATCAAAGACCCCACAATAAAACTGGTAAGCATGATCTAGAAACAGCTGATAGTCCTGGAAATTTTGCTGTTCTAAATCTACTTTGGTTAGAATCTAAGAGAAGCTCTTATATATGGGTATATATATGGATATATATGAATATATGGGTAAATCAGCAAATGGGAGCTAAGGAAGCTTAAAACTTGAATCCTTTTATGTTTGGGCTTTAAGTTGCTTATTTTGATAACTGAGGTAGCTGAGGCTGTTTCAAGCAGTGCTGAACCTATAACATGAATCCTTTAAACATAATTCATTACTCTCAGTATTGGAAAACTATTTCATTGTTTTCATTTAGTAAGAAATGCATAGTGTAAGTAATCTGGGTCATATTACAGATGTAATTTGTGTACTAGATATGGCAAAAAGACATCATTAAGAACGTGAATGGTGGGAAAAGGAGGGGTGTCAGTTATATAGGGAAGCTGATAGATATCAGATTGTTGTACTGGTTTGCATTAAATAGTAAAAAAAAAAACTAGCATAAAGCCACCAGCATATTTGGTGACTATTCTATAGATTTATGAAGGTACATGAATAAGAATTACATAGGATAAGTATGGGTTAGGCTCAGGTTGAGAGGGTAGACACATTCATGATATCACAGATGCCTCAAAGTATTGGCCTCAGAGAATCACAGAATTTCAGAGTCAGAAGGGACATCTCAGTAATATCTAGTCCTACCCATTCCCAAAGGGAATCCCTACTATACCATAGGCCACAATTGGTCAAATGGCCTCCGTGTGAAGATTCATACTGAAGGGAACATATATCTCCTGGAGTTGCCCATTCCAATTTTGGTAGACCTGATTTATTAAAAAGGAATCAAGCCAACATTTGCTCCTGAAATTTCTACCTATTGCTCCTAGTTTTGCCTTCTGATGCCAAACAGAGCACATATCGAAGGCCCCTTTCAAGTGATGAACCCTCAAATACTTGAAGACATCTGTCATGCTACCCCCTTCAGTCTTCTCTTCCTCAGTTAACCATCCCCACTACTTTCATGATCCTCCCATGGCATGGGCACAAGTTTCTTCACCATGAGGTTTGCCTTCCTGTTACTATCAAGCTTATTAATGCCTTTATTATTAAACTGTACAACCAGAATGAAACATAGTCTTTAGGATATGATCTAATGAGAGCACAGTACAAAGGGACTATAATTTCCTCATTCTTGTAAACTATGTTTCTCTTAATGCATTAATTATTTTTCTTGGCTACAAAATCATACAACTGACTCAGATTGAGCTTACAGTCCATTAAGATCCCCGTATCTTTTTTAGACAAACTAACCATGACATCCCCATGCTGAAAGATAAGAAAATGAATAATAGATAACCTTAGCTAATGCATAATTTTAAAGAGAAAAATAGTTGTTAACAGTATGGTACAGTAGAAATGGCTCTGTCTCCAGAATTGTAGGATTTAGGTTCAAATTAACGTTTGTTATTTTCTACTTCTGTGACATCAGTCCAATCACTGACTTTCCCAGGGCCTCATTTTGCATTAGATGGTTGTTGAAGTCTCTTCTAACTTCAGTCCAACTGCATGACCCTATAACAATGTCCTTCACTTTATTTCTATGGATTTTTAGAACAGAACATTAGGCTTCAGACTTCAAATCAAATCACCTTCATTTCAAATTATCTTTTAAATAGCAGTCACTTAATTATATGAGCTTGTGCTCTTTACCAAAGACACTTCCACTTAAAAGCCTGGGTGGAAACAGTAGATAAAGCATTGGGTCTGGAGTCAGGAAGCCTTATCTTCTTGATTTTAAATCTGGCCTTAGACACTTCATTACTAACTATGTGACCCTGGGCAAGTCACTTTAACCCTGTTCTCCTTAGTTCCTCATCTGTAAAATGATGTGGAGAAGGATATGGCAAACCACTCCAGTATCTTTGCTAAGAATACCCCAAATAGGATCATGAAAAGTTGGACATGACTGAAAGACAACTGAACAACAATAAAATAACCGTAGATAGTTTATTTTTTCTAATATAAAACTTTTACAAAAGCACTATATTTGAAATCACAGCACACAGGGATTTAATACAAGGTCAGACAAAATAATATAGTTCTTTCTCTAGAATGTGAAGTTAAATAATACCTTTAAAATTGAAATTGATATTTCTCTGTATGGGTTTTAAAATAAAAATTACAATTGTTTCAATCCCATACATTCACCTTCTGAAATTTCGTCCTTGAAAAAATAAGCAGGAAATTAAAAGACATTTCTAACATGGGCTTAACGGCAGCTTTAGTGACCCAGTCATAAATTTTCTGACATCAAAAGATGTTTTTAATTATTAAACTGTATCAAAGAGAATCCCTTCTTAATTCAAAACATACTTAATTTTTGTTCACAGGCAAACATACATGAAATTGCTATTATCCAAGATCTGGAAAATATACTCAAGTTTTACTTGAAACTGCATGATCAGTATTATACAATTAATATTTTCAGAAATACTATAATTACATCTAACCACAAATAGTGTTTCCTTGTGCACTTAGAACATACTTCCATTATACTATGGACTTGAGAACAGAGCCAAAGCTTTATTCTATCCTTTGTTAGGTGGGACATCCATAATTTCTAGATGGGAGTTTACTTCCATACCACATGGTCTGGTCTCAAGGCTTTTATTGTAAATAATTTACATGAGAATTGCTGCATCATGAAACTGAGGTTATAGAAAATGGTATTTAAGCAAATAAAATTGATCCAAATGCATTTTAAGTTTCCTGTATGCCTATATATTTTACATTCAGTGTTTGAGTGAGGGAGAACAAAATGGAATGGCTCAATGATTCTTCCTTTGAAGGTTTTTAATTCCATTACCTACATTTTCTTCAGTCTTTTTTTTTCATCCTCACCTATCATTTCTTCTCTCTGATATGAGCCCAAAGCCATCAGCAAGGAAGAGTGGGAAGCATTCAAACCAATATCTTATCAACCAATGCCCTCACTTCTAAGTGCCCAGTGCTCTAATGCTGGCTCATCTGTGATATAACCTGTGCTTAGTCACTCTTAGGGATGCCATTTTAATAGGATTTCCTTTTTTATTCTAATGGAAATTTACCTGCTCTGTGGCCCCTTCTCTTTGTTGGATTAGTTGCCTAACCCTGATCAATGAATAAAACTGAAGTATTAATGGGTGACAATGGTGTAATGCATTGTTATCTTAGAGGTATTTTAATTTTAATGGGGGACTCTTGGAGGTATGGAATCTTAATCCAAATGAAGGAATATCTAATGCACAATTTTTTATATTGTTACAGGCAGTTAAAGAGATATTTATTGCTAGGAAGTATTTTAATAAATGATACCACTAAATTATGCTAGTCTAGGTAAATGCTGATCTCACTATATTTCTCCACCTCAGACTATATACTTGGATCCCTTGTTTTGGATATCAGACTATATTTATTTTTGAGCAGGGAAATTTGTACTTACACATACACACATTCCATAACTACTAATAATATTTTTATAATAGATAATTTTAACATTAAAAATTTCATAGCTATCATTTATCTGTCAAGTCAGAGGTTAAAAATATATTCTCTACAATTATTAGTTTTGAACTCTTACTCTATTCAGGCATTTGTTATAACTTCCTTTATGTGTTAAATTTGGTGATTGAGACAAATTATCTCTAAGCAAAAATCTCTCACTGTTAATGTTAGATGACTGTATAATCAAAATGCAAATATCTATGATTCTATTGTGTGTGTGTGTAGCTCAATATCTATAGATAAATAGAAACACATGTATATATGTGGGTATATCATGTGTAATACAATTTACAGTAGCAAAAAAGACAAACAAAAACAAAATGTCCAATAAGGAATCTCTTCAGAACTATTTATATTTTTGAAAGGGAAAGAATATACATTTTAGAAAATGATAGCAATAACAACTTATCTGGGTCTCTTCCAATGTCCCTAACTTTATAAAAACCTTAATTTTAATATATTCATATTCATTGGTATCTCCTTTGAATTCTTCCCTCTTTATTTTTAATATTTTATTGTTCATGTCCTTCATATTTATTGTTTTAATGGTACTGCAATACCCTATATCAGTTACACACAATTGTTTTAAGGCATTCTTAATTTATTGCACTTGATAGTTCTAGTTTTTCACTATTGCAGATACATATGCATATCTTTCTACAGATAACATTTTTCTTTTTGATAACATTCTTGGGATATAGTTGAGAAAGTGAGATCACTAGGCTAAAGCCTATGTCCAGTTTTGTAATGATTATTGTGGATTGACAGAGAGTTCTACAAAAAGAAAAAACAAACAAGGAGTTGTTCTCCAAAGAATTATGTCATTTTAACCTACTTTTGCCAATTTAACTGGGCACAAGAGGTAGATCATTTGTTTGTCTAATTATTAAAAAGTTTGAAAATATTCCTCATTTATATTTTCCTTTGTTATATTAATTTGCTCCTTTCATTTCTTCAGATGCATATTCTACTTTTTTCTCCTACAAGCATTTAGGACTAGAAATCTTTTTCTGCTTTCAGTGTACACTATCTAGTTTTATACATAATATTTTGAGATAATATATTAATGGGTTTACTTCTATTTTATTTTACCCAGACATTGTTTAAAAATAATTTTATTATTTACATGTGTATCTCATCCTACAATTTATGTCTAATTTTATCATACCTTGATCTATGCTTCTATATAGTGTAATTGGTCAAGACAGGGACACCTGTATGGTCAAGTCATCTATCATTTTTCAGTTTTAATTTCCTTATCTGTAAAATTGGGATAATTGCAACATATACCTCACCATGATATTGTGAGGATGAAATGAGAAAAGGAAAGTCCACTGAAAACCTCAAAACATACAAATACCAGTTATTATGAGTATTACATAATATTGCAATCTTTTACAATTTACCTAGAATTTCAATATGACAAAGAATAAAACATTTTTCTGAATCTTCCATATGTACTTGAAAAAAGAAGTATATCTCTTGCTTCATCCATTTTGCTTTTCTTCTTTTTATCTTACTTTTTTGGCAGGGAGAAGGTGGGGCAATTGGGGTTAAGGGACTTGCCCAGGGTCACATGGCTAGTAAGTGTTAAGTGTCTGAGGCTGGATTTGAACTCAGGTCTTCCTCAATCTGGGGCTGGTGCTCTCTTCACTGCACCACCTAGCCACCCCCCATTTTGCTTTTGACATGTCTATTAAATTGAATTTATTATTTTTTTTCTTATTTACTTTCCTTAGACTGATAACAGTTTAAAAGTATAGTAGCTTAAATTCTTGCTGTGGTCACTTTTATATTGATTTCTTTATTCAATTCTATGAGTTTTTATAAATTTAATTGCTGTGTGATTTGTTACAACTTAGATATTTTGATGGATGTTGCAAATCTTAATGTCCCATATAAAAGTTCCCTCAGTCATGGCACTATTGCTTTCTTAAAATTGTTGTGTATTACTTTGAATATATTTATGCATTCTTGTACACATTACCATTTTATTCCCCAGAAGACTAGAGGCTCTTTGGGGGTGAATATTATTTGATTTTTGTCTGAATTCCTAGTACCTAGAAAAGTGTCTCACATATAATATTTACTTGTAAATATTTTTTGAATTAATTATGATCTAAGATCACATAGCTAATTGTTTCAATTTTCTACATGGTTTTAAGGAGGAAGATACAAACTGCCTTAAGAAGCACCTCAGTAAAGAGCAAAAGCAGGAAAGGTTATCCTTCCTACATATAGCTAGAGAATGGATTATGCTATGGATTTCACTAAATCTAGCTGTCACGATATATATTTTTTTCCACAGTTTCCAATAGTTTTTGAGGATAGCTGATCTGAGTTCCTATGTTAGGGAAGAACCTTCATTAGAAGGTCAAGATCCTTGAGTTGTTAATTCCTTGAACAACTACAAGTAGAGTACACATAGTAAAACTAATTATTGTTATTTTTCACAGTCATATTCAACAACAAAAAATAAATATGGGTTTAGTCTTCTTTATGACTATTTTTTTTACACATTCAAGAGACATTCTTTCATAGAGTGCTGCCAAAAAGTGAAAATTAGATTATTTCTTCTTAAGTTTCTGTTCTTTTCTCATTAAGGAGGATCAGCCAGGGAACAAAGTATTCATCAATTTGTAGAGGAAATGTGAAAAACAGGATTTATTCTTCCATATGCAGAAAGGAGACTGGGGTGTGTGTGTGTGTGTGTGTGTGTGTGTGTGTGTGTGTGTGTGTGTGTGTGTATAATCCACCAGAAGTAGTTATTAATGGTTTCTTTAGGGAAAAAAGATAATGCTCTACCTTGCAAACCAAGTAGATATTTTAATGAGGTGCTCAACCAGGAAATGAAACTTTTGTCTGCTTCCTAATGTTACTCCCTCTTGTGCATCTGAATAATCAAATTAATTTGCCCTCTTTACCAATGATAAAAGTAGAATAGGGAGAGGGAGTAGGCCTGAGATTTCATTATTTCAAGGAACTAGAGAGGAATGAGGAAACTCCCTCTAGCCATGCAGAGAAGTACAGTACCTACAATTTATAATCTGAGAGAGATCCTAAAAATACCAAACCAGTATGTACTACAGGGCTAGAGTATAAGCTACTTTGCAAACCTTAAAGTACTATATAAATGCTAGATACTATTATTGCTATTAGGGTTAGTGTTATTATTCTTGGTTTCAAAGTCAGGTTTCAGTGTACTATAACAAATTGTCTATAATATTTGTAGAATAAAAAAACTGTAATTATGTAACAATTTTATTTACAAAACATTTGATCCTCACAATCAATAAATCTGAAATAAGTGGTTCAAATATTACTACTCTTGTTTTACAAATGAGGAAATTGAGGTTCAAGTAGCCTAAGGTCACTCAGCTAAACAGCAACTGAGCTGGGAGAAAAGAATAACATCTGATAGCATGATGGTAGAAATAAAATCTGAGGCTGTGGTTTCCACCTATGATCAACCTTTTGGTCAAAGGTAACTCTATTCTAATAGACCTTGAATGGATGCGTAATAGTCAGGGACGGAATATTAAACTGCCTGCATCTACCTAAAAGGAGAGAATAGTTGTTTTAAGTAGCGCTATATTTTGGGAGCAATCAATTCAAATGTGAAGAATGCAATTCATTAAATCAAAGGAACTTTAAAGGAATTACTAAGACCAATGATTAAACAATAGGAAGCTTTTCATTGGAATTTATACAATCCAAATCATCTGCAATGGTACTAATTCATAGCTCTAAACTACACTAGCACTAATATTCCTCATTAAAACACCAGGAGTTAATGAGAGAAGTTTTGGCCCTTATATGACCCAAAATGTTTCCCTGGACACTTTCCTGAATTAAAAGGGAGACTAGAAACAGCAGTAAGGGGCAATGGCCCAGTGAAAATGGGATCTGTGCACCATGCTTAGACCTGAGGAAGAACCAGTGGTGGGTGGGGGAAGGGATATCACTGGTCCTGAACTTGACTCAGAAATTCTAATAGTAATTCCACCCCACCCCCCCCCATTCACTGGAGAAAAATGTTCTAATGAATGAATTAATTCTATATTAGGAAAGGAGATGATGGGATGAGTTAACATAAACACTTTTTTTAATAGGTACAAATTGTAAAATTTCTGTGAACAAATAAACTGAGTGAAACAAAATAAACAAACTAATGAAGTCTAATGTTTCTCTACCTTTCCCATAATATCTACCATGGGGTCAAACAGCCTGCTTCCATGTTATTTGTAATGACATAATTAAAATCTGGGTTACATTTACCTGAATAGCATATTTTTGATGGAATACAAATATTTTAGTAGGCAGCACCACATATGTTGGAAGGGAATTTGCAGAGCTTGAGCCTGCTGCATCTATTTCCTCACTTTCCTAGATGAGCACCATTTCAGAAAGAAAAAAATAGAAGGGGGAGGGGGTTGGGCTGGTGTTAAGTTTCAATCCTGCACAATGATGCCTTTAACAAACCAGCAAGTCTAGTCAAAAGCTAAATGGGGTGGGTTTTACATTTTTTTTTATTTTACTACTGCCAGGTAATATTCACAGGACTCAAGGGATAGATGGGACTTTCTAATGACTCAGTATTTCTAAATGCTACTGTTGTCTCTCAAACACATCTGAAACTCTTGAGGGATGCAGGGAGCTTTTTCTGTAATGAGGGTAAAGGTATATGAGTTTTAAAAGCAGGAGAGAAGCAGTTAGAAAAAACAAAATTAAATCCTACATAAAGCAATACTTGGTGGTCTTGGGTTGGAATAGAATCTATGATTGCAAAACCTGACCTGTCTGGTTTATTTCATTTTGATTTACCCATGTCTTGGATAGGGCAAAAAAAGTTCAGAATGCACGGCCTTGCCTGTCTAGACAGTTTTTGCTTTTCAGTTTAAGATTTGCTACTTTACTTCTGCAGATGCCAGAAAAAAGTCTAACCTTTAGTATTTGGAGGATTAAAGAGCTGAGTTTAGGTTTACTACTACTATGTAGTGTAGTGTAATCTCAACTCCAAATGTACAAGAAACAATAATATTAGTGAGGTGCCGTCAGCAACTCTGTAATCCCAATAGTCAAGGTTTCCATTACCCACCCCAACGTGATTTTCAAGGGTTTATATAACATGATCACCAAAAAAAAAAAATGCTGTAGGCTGAATACCTGGTCTGTGTCAATCTTGGACCAAATGAGTTTGCAAAGTCTGGTTTGTCCTTCTCTTTTATCCTGATTCAAATATGTATTAGTTTTAAATGCTACATACAACACCAAAAAATCTTCTCTTAAAACCAATGAGCCAAGCCTATTGCACATGTCACTGGCTTTCTCAGAATGCATTTATGAATTTTGAATACTCACATACAAGCTTTCAAAGTGATCAGTTTATTTTTTAATTTCTACCCCAAAACCCTGCGAAAACATAAACTACTCACATAAACCTCTTTTTTCACATCAGGTAACTTTATATAGTGGAAATGTCATTTGACTTGAAGCTTTGGCTCCACCAATTATTAGCTGTGTTAAACTGTCTACATCATTTTTCCTTCCTGACACTTGATCTCCTTATCTGTAAAAGAGATAATGATATTTATACTAAATACTTTACAGATTTGCTGTGACAATCAAATGAGATTATAAAGTGTCTTGCAGACTGATAAACACCTCATACATGTGAATTTTTGAGTATCATTATTGCCATCTCCTCCACAATAATTCTTCTCTAATGGCTAATCAAGAAATGTAGAGGTGACATGCCAAGGGTATGCCAGCAGAAAGGAAAGACTTTAGGTATGGTTTCTGTGGCATACCATGTGTCTGCCATTTTTGAGCCAGTCTAGCTAAGTTTTAGAGACACATCATTAGGCTGGCCACAGTGTGGTATTTATTTACATTACAGACACTCCCCAAAACACCTACTAAGACATGTATTTGTGGAGAGAATATTTATACCAACAAAATTCGGGATGCTTGAAGTATTCAGATAGTGTCCACCTGTAGGTCATTACTAAACTGAAACACCTATCTCTTCTTTTAAATCCATAAAATTTCTTATGGGAACTCCACTAAATTTAGTTCTTTTTGGAGGAAAGTAAACGGTAATTTCAGTTCAGAAAACCAACAAAGTAAGGAAAGTACAAATTCATTTTTTTTCTTTTTAAGACTTTCACAAATAAATAATCAAGTCAATTGATAAAAGACCTTTCATGTGATTGTTAGAAACAATTATCTGGGGACCTAAATATATAACTCATAGGGTAGGAATGAGCAGTTCTAACTCCATGGAGAAGAGGTTGAGGATATAAGAAAATGTCTAGAAAAAGGTTCTTGGAGGGAATAGCTTGGTTTCTTTTATCCTGTTGTCCAAGGAACAGATGTTACAAAACCTGGAATAACTACCTAGCCCCTAGAGAGCAACATTTACACTTCAAAGAGACTTTTATCTGCTAAGACATTTGACTAAACACACCTTTGGGTCAGAGATAATTTTGGCCATAAGGAATTAGATTTTCAGCAAGTCAAAGGAAAGTTATATGCTTTTATTTGGTTTAGATAAGTGTAGGATGGTGGGGGCAGTCAGAGAAGGGGCACTTTGGTCTCTTTTGCTTTTAATTTTCTGGTTGCTAATTCTAAGTTGTTCTTAACCTATGGAGATGAAAATTATTTTCTTCTTGGTTTTTTTTTTTTTTTTGAGGGCAATTGGACGAACTAGAAACGTAAAGACTGGGTTGGAGAAAAATATGACCTGAGGTAAAAGCTATTTCCTGCATATTATGACCAGTACACCTTCAAGCTCTAGTAGAACAGAAATTTACTCATCCTAGAATTTTGACTTTGATGAAACAGATCAAGAATAAGCCTTTGGATGCTTCAAAACGTGTTATTAACACAAATTCACAAACAAACAGAAGTCATTGCTAAGTAAAATCTAGCTGTTAGTCAGACCAAGAACATAGATGTTTCATAGTTTTGTTTTGTCTTTTTAATCTTCATATCTTTAACAGTACAGCAAAGTTGAGAGGTTCCTCCCTACAACCCCAGGAGTCACTCAATAAAGGCAGTTTTATATAGACTGTTCAGTTTTTCCTTCCTTTCTCATTTAAGTTTTGTTCAGTCATATTCATTAAAATAAGGTGAAATTTGAATATGCTCATTTGCTAGTAGCATCCTAGCTCAGATCTTGACAACAGCAAACTTCTTGCAACAGCTCCCTACCTGTTCTCTCTGCTTCTTTGCTCTCCCTGCTCTAAGTCATTCCACATGTCCCCACTACCTTCATGGCCCTACTTCTTTGCATCTGAGACTATGCCTTATACATAGTGAGCATTTAATCATCAAGCATTAGGGCACTTATTTGTTACTTTGCTCATAAGTTCTTGCTGAAAAAAATTAAATTCTTTGGTATCTGTTATGAACAAGAAGGTTCAATATAAGAGGATATATTTATCCAGCATTTTGTGTATAAAGAGCCATCGAGTTATTCCTGAATGTAACAAGTAGAGATTTTCATTAACAGCAATATAATCACCAGATACAGGCAATTAACACAACCACTCTACTCACAGTTATAATTAGGTGCGATACGATGTTGAGCCTCCAGACTAGCTAATGTAATGTGAAAGATGATATGCAGCAACAGGAATGATAGACTGGTAAAGCACAGGGACTTTAACAAGCGTCCTGTATGTCCTGGAAAACAAGACACATGCAAACTGTAAGAACATTTAGAACATAATAGTCACTTGTATTTATCTTCATATCTGAAGGTTTTCCTCTAACATTATCTAACCCCACAGTCTTGCTATTAAGAAAATACTTTAGAAATTTTAAGAGACTATAGTTATTCTAATTGAAATTAAAAACATTCAATTTAGTAATAGAAATGATTATACTATAAATTAGCAACTTAACCAACAAAAAAGGCACTGATTTGCACATATGCTTTAGTTAAGAAAGACACTATTTCTTTGTAAAAGTTTTGAACAAAGAGGTATGCTTGTAATAATCAATTTAGAAAGAGCTGAAGTTATAAGAAATGATGTTTTCATGCTTAATTTCCAATATGTTTAATATTTTTATTAGTTCTAAATTGAAATGACTGTTGTTACATTAGTCAAAACTGATCAGAGTAATATTTTCTCATTTATGTCTTTCTATCACCAGCACTTAAGCCAATGTCTGGCACTTAGTAGACATGTAATCAATGCTTGTTGGTGGACTGTCTCACACACACACACACACACACACACACACACACACACACACACAGTTTGAGGGGAAAATATTTTAAGGAAAAATTTATTACTTATGACTTTTAACCTAATCTTGTATTTCACTCATATTCATTTTTGTAATCAGGCCTCAAATACTTGACTCCAAATTGTATCCCTTTCAGCTGCATGTGATAATAACATCTAAGGAGGACAAAATATTATTAATGCAACATCAAGTTTTTTAAAATAGTTGATATGAGTACTATTCAAACAAGTGCTAATTCCAGATCACCTAAAATGTTCTTTCTTTAATGAAAATTTTAGTCAATATAAACTCTCCTCATTCTTTTTGATTCTCACCTTTCAAATGAATGACATTTTGCTAGTATACAGGGTGTTTCAAAACATTTTTAAACATCTTATATATGTATTTTAATTGCTTATATACTTTCAAAAAACACGATATTGTGTGTTTGCAAGTCTGTATGTGCATATGTATTTGTGTATACAGAATATAATACTATATTACTGACACACACACATATATATGTATATATACACACACACACACATACACCAAGTGTTGTAATTAAATAAGACTATACTCATTTTTGAGTCAGATTTGAGGATAGCAAATAATACATCTCTGAATATTTCAGAACTGTATTTCCATGGATGGGAATGCTCTTTGCACTGACAAATATTTTACATTTTAGTAAGTGAGTCTATGAATTACTATAACCATAAATTCATTATCTACCTGTCAATCTATCCTTGCCAAGTTCCTCCACCAGCCACTAGATTGAACTCAGATGATAGGCTATCACCATTCCCTTACTTGAAGCCTTTCCAGTTTTATAGGGTTTGACAGAGGCTGTACTCTACAGCAATAGTCTTTAAGAGTCCATTACCACTATCCTTCTAGTGAGGCACTGGAGGAGAGCTTTGTAGGAGGACTTTGTTACCATACACAGAAAAGTACAGGTGCCTCCAAAAGTACAAAATCAACTACAATACTTGAAATCTCTCCCTATATTGGACAAAGCATGCATTATATACTCAGAGGAATCTTCAGTAGAGATGGCTAAAATCAAATTTCTCTAGTGAATAAACCAAAGCTTGAAAATGCTTATAAAATAAGATTAACGTCTAATGTTATTCATAGTAATAATATCAATGATGATGATGATGAAACCATCTTGGTAACAATATAGACCACTTCTATATATTAATCATACTTCTAAAATTTAATCTCTTCCAAAAGCAAATGATATATAGATGTTATCTGAAAAATAGCACTGCTTTAAACCTGCATGTTCTAGATTGAAGAATGCCTCACATGGTCCACTACATCTAGCCAGACCTAACCATGCTTTACATTTTAAACAAGTCATCTTCATATCTGACACTGTGAGCATACTAATGCAGGCCAAAAGCTTGCCTTTATCTCCCAATTCACATCCCACACAATCAAATCTATGAGAGCCAAATTACTCTCCTGCAGTTCCAATAACCATTTCTGTAACCTTCTAAATCTAAACACCCCTTGCCTAGTCTTTACTCCATATATGTATTGACTCCCTTATTGGATGTATGTTGAATGCAGGGTTTGTCTCACATTTTAATTTCCAGTGCTTCGTACAGTTCTTGGTACACAGTAATAATTTAATAAAATTTTTTTCGTTCATTCATTAATGTAAGATAAAGATTTGGGGGGAAAGTATGACCCAATTTATACCAATATGACAGTAATAGCATTCGAGGAAAGAAGTAGGCTCTGACCTGTGATTTCATTAGTTTATGGAAATGCTAAAATATAAATGAAAAGATCATTAAAAGTCAATTGGGGCACAGTGAGTAGAGTGCCAGCCCTAGAGTCAGAAGAACCTGAGTTCGGATCCGGCCTCATATATTTAACACACACAAACAAAAAAACCTAGCTGTGTGACCTTGGGCAAGTTACTTAACCCCAATTGCCCTCCAAAAAGCAAAAAAAAAAGTCAATTTTTACTAACTCAAAACAAAACAAATCAAAACAAAACAGTGTCTTGGAGTACCAATACTCATATGTACCTCCTTTTTTAAATTAGCGAGGCAAGGGAATGGTAGGAAAGAATGTTATATACATTTTAAGAAGGTGTCAATGTACTGGGTATTTTTCTTAATTGATTTTCTTTGTTATAAAGGAAGGTTCAATCTCAAGGGAGCTAGAGAGTTATTTTAAAATGATGTAAAAATAAGTACATCAATCAAATTCTTTATAATTAGAGAAAATGTAATGGGAATGAATTATTATCTGGCTTATTATTTTTATGACACATCAAATTGTTTACAGGTATAGTAAGAACCAAAAGCTCTTTTTACTTTATCAGTTTTCTAAATACTCAGCAACAATATATGTATATGTATATAGACAGATATAGATAGATAGATAGATAGATAGATAGATAGATAGATAGATAGTCCCTCTGCCATCTGAAATCCCAATCCCTCCAACTTTTTCTAAGTTGCTATGGTCAGAAAGAATCATAACTTCTTAATGGCAAGGAGCTTCTCCAACTTTAGGAACCTCTTTCTTGAAAGATCTGAGTAAAGGAGCATACACTCAATACAGCACTTAAACAATCTGTCCCTATCTAAGGCTTTATTCAGAGCTTTGCTAGTTCAGTCATGGCCTGTCAGAACTTATACTCCCTCCATCTCTAGAGTCTTCCTGAATCAAAAATCATCTTCATTTTCCATACCAGAATAGGACTTTTAGACATGGGATCTTAGCCTGAGGTCCATTGATAGATTTCAAGTGGTTACTGAACTTGGCTGGGGAAAAAGATAATATCTTTGCTGTCACTAATTTCTAATTAAAATTTTAAATTATTTGAAAACTTTTTCTCCCTGAGTTCATGGACTTCACCAGACTACAGATGGAATCCATCATGTACTCATGCATGTATACACACACATGCACACGCACACACAGATCATGTTAAAATCTTTGGCTTAAGAAAATACTATAGCAAGAGGGACTGGAATGGCGATATCATTGGTATGAAGAACTGTCAGAGGAAGAAATTCCTTCTACCAATACAGTTTAGCACTCTGCACTTCATTGCCATTGAGAGTTTAAGTGACTTTTCTAGGGTAATACATCTAGTATACATTAAAAGTTACTACTCAAACCCAGGGTCTCCCTGCCTCTGAGGTCAGCTGGCTAACCATTATACTCTTTTTCTCTCATCACAGCATGGCTTTATTACTCATCTATTAACTTGGCATCAGCAAATACATGTGTGAGGAATTTTTGGTGGTTAAATTATTGTTGTGCCCTCAGTGTGACATTTCATGGAATGGTCCCAGCCCCAGTATAAACAGTTGGGTGTTGTTTAAAACTAATTGCAGGCTAAGTTATTTTGCTGTGGCCCAGGAGACTTTCATTAAAACCAATGGAATGAGCCTCTGAGTCTGGCAAAGCCATATCATGAGAAATGACATATCCCCTACATCAGTGTTTTCAATACTTTTCCCCCATGAGATATGCCACCAAAATGCTGCCAAATGTGCTTTCCTTGTATTCCAACCAGAGCCAGTTGTGTCTACATATATATTTTCTAAGTTGAGTGTCAACTCAAAAAGATATAAAGTTTCTTAAGAAATTAGATCACATGTACATATAACAAGATTTTGGGAAAATGATTGCTCTGTAGGAGGGGAGGTTTCCAATGCTCAACTTAATTTCTGGGGAGGGTAATATCAATAGTGTTGTTTCCTCCTGACCTGGGGCAGATTGAGACCATATGTGGAGGACACAATGGTATGGGGAGAAAAGGCTGAGCATGACTGGATTGAAGTCTGAGCAAGAGCCAAGGAGAGGAGATGACCACTAGAGGGAGAAAGGAAAGAGAGATGACTGGCTGTGGATGCCATGGAGTACAATTGGGTTCTGCAGTAATCACTGTTGACTTTGTCCACTTAGGCTAGACTGAACAGCTGAGGCCAGAGTAAGAGTGGTATCTAATAGGTAGTGACCTAGAGTTCTTACACATGTTGAAGGGCTGCTTTCCTCTTGTTCCCTCTTTATCTATCAAAGGGGGAAGATATTTTATCCAAAGTTCTTCTGTTCTTTGAGTTTGTTCATAATTCTTCATTTAATTCATAGCAGCTGATTCTAGATAAAATGTGATTGATCATAACTTTTCAAAAGTTTGTGTTGAAATCTTCCTGCATAGGAATTTGCAAAAAAGAGGGATAGTTACTGACTTTGGTAAATAGGCAAAAGCAAATCATTGGTAAATCTTGATAAAGACTTGAGTCTCAGGGATGATATGAGAAAAATGACATTGACTTATTAATTTTAATTTATGTCACAAAGCAAGTAAAGCTGGGTTGCAATTAAAGCTGGGTCCTAGATTTTTCCCTAGGGAATAAGCAATTCACCATTGTTGTCTTTTGGGAGTGGTTACACTAACTTCTCCATTGTATTTCTGCTCCTCCTACACATGCACAGAAAAATCTTTCTTTGGTGGCAGAGTTGAGAGTGGGAACTAGAAAGTCTTGACCAATCAGAGAAGAAAGAGGGAGGGAGTCTTTACCAGGAAGGTAATGCTCATATGGCAAAGATTAGAACCTGAGGAAAGGAGTAAGTACCCCCTTCCTTTCATTATCATCTTCAGCCAAATAAATCTCCAAATACTCTACGGCAATGGTATCAAACTCATATAGAAACAGATCACAGGGAAGCACATATTGATTTAAAAGAACACAATTTAAATTTAGTTATATTTTATTGCATTTTAAAAATTAATTTTGATGAACAGAGTGATTTTGAATTGCAAAGTGTTACCTGTAACTGCATGACTCTTTCCTCCTACTTCTTGTACTACATAGCCTTTCCTCTACTTCTAGAGCTTGAGCTAATCCTGTCAGTACTGCATCATTAATTCAGTTTAAAATGTATATTAAAGGAGAATATGGAAAGTGGAAAAAAAAGACATCAACAATGTGCAACATAAAGCTTAAGATATATGTGAAAAGTGAAAGAGATAGCAGAGATGTTTACAAGTCAACTAAACCCACCAGCCTTACACCAGCTGCCAAAAATATGTTCTTCTCTGGTAACCACCTGTCTGTCTAAGCAACAGCTCAGACACTAGGGCCCCCTACAAAGCCCTGAAGTAGTAACCTAGATTCACCATACTGCAGAACTGGATCTCTTTGGCACAGAAAAAAACACCCACAATCCAGAGAACAATCAACCACTAAGGATTTCCAATGATTTTCCTGATGTAGATATGGGACTCAGTGTGTTCCCTAGTGTCTCACATAGAACAATAAATAATTGTTGATTAATTCATTGACTGAAAACTTCCTATTGAGAGCTTTACAGGCAGAATGTATCTTATAACATAATCAATATTTGATGAATGTATGAAATAACATTTATATAGAGAGTACATTAAGGTTTGCAATGTGCTTTACAAATATTTCATTTTTTATCCTCACATAAACCCTAGGAGGTTGTAACAGCAAGCACCCTAGCATACCCAGGATGGCTATTAGTACAGGTTCTTTGATCTGCTTTTCTAAAGGAAAGCAACTTTAAAGGGGTCAACAATCTTTAATTTATATATATGTATATATACATATATATGTACATATGTATACACGTGTGTGTGTGTATACACACATACATATAATTCACTTAGTTCTGGGGAAAAAGTCAGCACCCTGTATTTCAGAGAATACAAACAGAAATCACAAGCAGACAAAAATACAGACAAAGAAAATAACATAATTCAACAGACCACCAGACAGGGCTTCTAGCTGTCTGAACATTACATCCATACATAGTTACCAGAGAGAGAAGCACCAACATCTGAGTTTTCAAAGCTGAGGGGCTCAACGACTACCCATAATCTCATCTGGCCAAGTCATACAACTCTTCACATAAGTGAGCCCCAAAGGAAAACCTCACCTCAGAGTATATATACCCTTCTTCAGGGTCAGAGGTTACAACCTTTGTGACCCACTGCCTAATTACAAAGTAACAAAAGGTGTGGGCCTTCCTAAAAAACAAGCCTTTCCCCTGCGAAACCCCTCCTTTTGGGTTTCACTTGAGGACCATTAAGGAGTAGGGAAGATCTTCAAATTCTCTTACTATTACATTAGTAGATGTTCTTATAGCCCTCATTTTATAGACAAGGAAACTGAGGGAGTCAAAGGGTAAATAACTTGGCCATTGTCACACAATTAGTAAGTGTCTGAGATTGGATATGAACTTAGCTTTCTTTACTCTAGTATCTGAATGAATGTAAAGAACTGCTTCTCTTCAACAAAGTGCAAGTATTAGTAAAAAGGGATAAAACTCCCAATATACAATGCCAGAATCTCTACTACCCTTTATATTTGAAGAGTATACATTTTGTAGAACTGGAGGAAGACAGTGAACTTGAGGGTTTACATTGCCAACTTGCATAAAGAATCTGTAAAATTGTTCATTTCCTCTCTTTTTCCTTTCACATTTAAACCAAGAACCTATGCCATGTAAAGAGTAGAAAAGTTAGAATAAAGATAAGTCAACTGCCTGGAATGCATTAAATAATCGGGCAAAGGCCAGCATTATAAATACTATATGTAAATTAAAGGAACTTGATATGGAAACAAAAACAGAAAAGTATCTATAACTCAAACTAAATATCTACTTACATCAGCTTCTTGCAAGACTTCCTGTTTTTCTTAGAACATTTTGAGTTTAAATTGCTAGCAGAATAGTACTCTATCCTCAGCAACAATAGATAGTAATTTCCTTTAAGGCAGTGCTAATCCTGACTGACAATTTTCAAAATATATTGTCATACAAGACTTGGAACTTAACACACTCAGTTCCCCTGCCTCAAGAATTCCTCACAGAGAATGACAGCTATTCTCAGTAATACAATGATTCAAGACAATTCCAAAGGACTAATGATGAAGTATACTATCTGCCTCCAGAGAAAAAATCTGATATTGAATGTATACATACTAAAGCATGCTATTTTTCACTTTCTTTCATTTTCTTCTTTACTTTGAGTCTTCTTCTACAAAATGAGTAATATGGAAAAGTTGCACATAACTGTAAATGTCTAACCTGTATCTGATTGCTTACCATCTCAGGGAGGAGGGGGAGGGGAGGGGAGAGAGGAATAGAATTTGGAACTCAAAATTTTAAATAAAAATTTAAAAATAGTAAAGTTTGAAAAAATTCCTCACAGAAATTCACAGAATGTCCAGCAACATATTGTGTCCCTTTGAATTTAATCCAGCAACATATTGTTCCCCTTTGAATTTATAGATTTTATATTGAATTTCTTAAATGAATGGTAGTATGCTAAACACAATAATTCTTTTTTTAAAAAAATAGTTTGTATTAACATTTATGAGTATTATACTAGTGATTGAGGCAATTAGGTAGATTACCTGACTGGGAGTCAGGAAGATCTAAGTTCTAATCCTGCGTGATACAGTTTTTAGCTATGTGACCCTAGCCAAGTCACAAAACCTCTCTGAGCCTCACTTTCCTCATCACTAAAATGGTGACAATAATATTACCTATCTAATAGAGTTGTTGTGGGGATCAAATGAGATAATATACATGAAGTATTTCGCAAACCCTAAAGCACTATATAAATACGGTTATCACTGTTATTCTTATTATTCCTCATCATACAAAACCCTTGATTTTTACCTCATGCTAATATTCTGTAGACATACTCCAAAATCACAGACTCTGGCTAAGAAGGGACTTCAAAGACCATCAAGTCTGGCTAGTACCTGAAAAAGAATTCCTTCTACAGGTTCAACAAGTTTTCTTAAGGTCTTTACTTGAACTCATAACTGATTTAGAAACTAGAAGACTTAGTTCACTTTTTAGCTCTCCCATTTAACACTGTGTAATTTTGGGCAAGGCACTTTTTCTGGGTCCTCCATTTCCTCATCTGCAAATAAGATGATAATTCTACA
This sequence comes from Gymnobelideus leadbeateri, assembly GCA_011680675.1. NCBI lineage: Eukaryota > Metazoa > Chordata > Mammalia > Diprotodontia > Petauridae > Gymnobelideus > Gymnobelideus leadbeateri. The sequence continues at coordinate 106,118 of WOXC01009442.1, read as the reverse complement.
AACTTATGTCTGAAGTAATGGCGGGAAGCCTATCATTTTTTCCCAAAGAATTATACAATTAGATTTTGTAAAAAAAATCATTCTAGAGTGCAGTAAAATTCCAGATCTTAGAAAAGATCTGTCTCCTCAAACATTGGGCTTTATCATATAGGCTTTTCTTCATTCTGGCCTTGATACAGTTAGGGAAAGAAATAAAATATGAAGCCAACCAGCCCATCACCTTCTATTCTCAACCATGAAAAAACAACAACAAATTTTATCTTGCACACAGTCTTGGGTAATAATCATAAAGTCCTCTAACCAAAGGTAAGAGAATTAACTCATTTCAGCTGACAGGCATTAGAAATTTAGCTTCAGTATTGCAGGCAGCCCAGCTCAGAAAAATACTACTGTCAGTTCTTTCCCTTTGAACTAGAAGGAATTCTCTTAGAGTTCTCTACTTGGATTAGGAAAGAGATAACCCATATCATGCATTGGGCATTACCCTAAGACCCAAGACTTCATTTCTATGCTAGCAGAAGTCCTTATTGTATCTAATGTTTCTTTCAAACCTATCTCAACTCAGAATATTTATCTGTCTCAGACTTGACAGTGTCTATAATTAACATATAACCTTAAGTTTTAATGTTTAAAACCCTTTATCATCATGTTCCCTCAGTCCTTTGGGTGAAAAAAAAATTGTGAAAAAGAAACAAAACACACACACACATACACACGTAGAGGTAGGCTATATACATCTCAGAGGGGGAAAAATGTTATATAATTGTAGTACCCAATTTTAAAATAATTGAGACCTTCTACAGGAAATGCTCAGATAATGATGATGACGATGATAACTCATATTCATATAACCTTTTATGTTCAATAAAATATTTTCTTCACAATGTTCCTTTGAGTAATCCAAGTATTATTAAACCCAGGAGGAAAGTGAGGTTCAGATAAATTGACTGACTTCTAAATGTTGACATCATTCTGTCAGAAATAGGAGATGAACAGTCCAATTTTGCTCTTATGAAAGAATGAATAAATAAATGAATAGAAAAAATACTTACTATGTACAAAGCACTGTGCTAAGTGCAAGTAATACAAATATAAAAGTAAGAGTTCTAAAAGAGTTCACATTCTAATGGGGAACACAAAACAGATGGAAAGTTTTAGTTACAAGTCATATAGAAAGGTCCTATGGTTCTTAAGGAGAAATAGGAAGTCAAATAATTTCTCTTCCTTAATATTATTGCCACTGAAAAAAAAATCTTACCAATTTCTGATGCTAATGCAACCATTAGATAGAGCGGATGACTTTGTGGCAAGATGTTTTTTTCTTTTGAGTCTTCAGTAACTATTATTTAAACTTCTGTTGGTGCTAGTCAACATGCATTTCTATACACTAGAATGACAACCACAGGCATTATGCCAGAATTGCTATCCTCAAGCTCTTAGGTTTTTAGGGTCATGGGCTGTCTCCATCTGAGGCTAAGAGGAAATGATAGTCAAGGTGGTAGTAAGTGAAAAAATAAAATTAAGGGGTGAGAGAGGAATGTAGTATAAGAAGGAGAAAGGGAGAGGTAGAATGGGATAAATTATCTCACATAAAAGAGTCAAGAAAAAAAAAAACTTTTACAATGGAGGGGAAGGGGGGGAAGTGAGAGGGAATGAGTGAGCCTTACTCTCATTGGATTTGGCTTAAGGGGGGGAATAACATACACACTCAATTGGATATGGAAATCAATCTTACCCTATAGAACAGAAGGGGGAAGGGAATGGGAGGAGAATGATAGAAGGGGGGGCAAATGTGAGGAGGGGTTAATGATAAACACTTTTGAAGAGGGAGAGGGTCAAAGGAGAGAATAGAATAAATGGGGGAAAGATATGATGGAGGAAAATACAATCAACTTTTTACAACATGACTATTGTAGAAGACTTGCTTAACTATACATGTATAACCTATATCAAATTGATTGCCTTCTCAGTGAGGGAGTATGGGAGGGGAGGGAGGAAGGAGAGAGAGTTTTAAAAAGGAATGTTGAAAATTGGGTTGTTTTTTTTTGTTTTTGTTTTTGCTTTTTTGGAGGGCAATGGGGTTAAGTAACTTGCCCAAGGTCACACAGCTAGGTTTTTTTGGTGTGTGTGTTAAGTGTCTGAGGCCGGATCCGAACTGAAGTCCTTCTGACTTCAGGGCCGACACTCTACTCACTGTGCCACCTAGCTGCCCTGAGAATTGTTTTTATATGCAACTGGGAAATTATATATATATATATATATATATATATATATATATATATATATATATAAAGCGTATAGAAATCTATCTTAGCCTATAGGAAAAAGAAGGGAAGGGGATAAGAGAAGGTGGGGGGGGGGTTGATAGAAGGAAGGCAGATGGGGGGAGGGGTAATCAGAAAGCACACAGTCAGGATGGGGGAGGGGAGAAATGGGAACAAAATTTGGAACTCAAAATCTTGTGTAAGTGAATGTTAAAAACTAAAATTAAATTGATTAATTAGTCTAAAAATTAGAAAATTAGAGCGGAATCAATTTGCTATAGAACGTGAGACGGAATGGGATGGAAGGGGCAAGTAGAAGATTTTGCATAGGCAAGAGGAAGGGTCACTTTTTTTTCTGAGACAGGAATAAGGAGGGAGGCAGCGGGGGAAGCTATCTAAGAGATAAGAGTAGAGGAGAAAAAGAAGCTCTTTAGGGAATAAACTCAATTCTTTTAGTGAAATATAGGCCCACATCTTTAGCTTAGAGCAAGCCTGCTTAAAAGCGGATAGCCTGCCACCCCACCCCCACCCCAGTCAATGGTTGGTTGCCACGGGTCACGTGACAGCCTCCCGCAATTCTTTGGGGAGCCTTATTTCCTGCAGGTCTGCTTTAGAGGGAGCTTGGCCAGGTTTGGAATAGTTATTGTCGATAAAAATAATTAAGGCCTCAAATGGCTTAATTAATAACATTCTTATATAGTCCGAGCTGATGGTCAGTTTTCTAGTTTTGAACTTATGTAGGCTTGCATGGCGGATCCACAATCCTGAGCTGGAACCGCGCCTTCTCAAAGCATCCCCCAGCTTAGGACCAGCCCAAGCCTGGGCTCTACTTAAACACACCTCAGGCCCCCTTGGTCACCACCGACCACAGGGAGGCATTTGAGTAAGACTTAGTAGGGGATTAATAAACCAATCTAAGTTAAGACAGACTTGGGACATCATGAGCATTTTAAAACTTCTGTATAAGTATTTTTTTTCTACACTTTCCCCACATTACATGGAAGCAGGAAAACTAGATGCTCAAAACATACACTGACCGTTTGAAGTTTAGGAAAGAGGTGACAGGGAGAACAGAATATTGACTTTCCGATGCCATTGCTTCACCATTAATTCTTCCAGACCCCAGGGCCTTTCCCTCTAACTTGAAGCTTCCTATATGAAAGCTTTGCTGTGCAAGAGGGCAACAAAAATTTTAGCCTCCATCACTTGCTTCAATTGCCTCATCAGTAAAGTAAGAGTTTAGATGGTCTCTCAGATTTCTCCATGTCCTACATTATGATGCTATGACCCATTTCAAGGTAAGCTACGCTTCAAGTACAATTATACTTTAAAAATAATCATATTTGCCATCATAATTAAATTGACTATACCAAAAGGAAAAATTCCAAGAAATATTTACATCACAGATCCAAATGTTTTTTGTGTTATATTTACTTTGTACTGTCCATAAATTATACCACAACTCATAAAACGCAAACTAAGGAAAACTTGGTAGTTTTCATTTGACACCTCAGTGTCCCACATAATTCTATACAATTATGTTTAGGACATTTCCTCACGTGGAATTCCCTATATCAATGAAATAACAAAATCAGAATTATATATATATAATACAAACAATACACACATATATTTTGTTTAGGGGTTGGGGAAACTTTGAATGTGATTCAATAGTCAAGTATAAAGGCTTTTTTGACAATGTTTTGGGTCCAGATTCAACATGCATGTGAATGATTGGAAGGCCTATGAGCAAATTACTATTTTTAATACAAAAAGCTTCCCATTACTTTATGGCTCCATAAATATCAAAAGACAGTGCCTTTGGTCATTTGTAGAAGACTACAGTAGTATGTATTTTATCATTTATTATTTAGGCTATAGAAACAGAGAAGTACACGTTTATTTTTGTAATTTATTTAAAATATATACAGACCCGCTGATCACTAGCCCTTAAAGCACTGCAAAAATCACCTTTGCTAAAGGAAAATAGAAAGCAATGTGGAAGATAGGCTTACTAGGGATAACTTTTACAAATATAAGAACAACTTCTAGTCATTTTTGTTCATGCTAATATGGATTCCCATAAAAAGGCGTAAATGTTTCTACTGCATTCTTCTGAATGGGCCTAGGAATTTTCTCAAACAAGTTGCTGAAAGATTGGTACTTCTGAGAAAAGTATTATTTCCTGTTCTTGCTACATGTGCTACTTTTTAGCTTTTGGTTTGAAGTAATAAAATGAGTCTCTGATAGGTAATGAATAATGAATTTAATTTGATTTCTACATATTAAGCTTATCCAATGTGCCCTATGGGGAGGAAGACCCTGGGGATATAATAAGGAGTCTATATTCTACTGGAATATGTTTACAGGTATACATAGAGGGCACAGGACCATTTTGATAGGAAGTAATGATACTTAAAAGGTCGAATTAAGAGGTGAGAGAGGAAGATAATGAGAGAAGATAGGGAGAGACAGAATGGGGTCAACTATTTCATATAGAAGAGGCAAGGGAAAATGGTTACAATGGAGGGGAAAAACAGGTAGGCAAAAAGGCAAAACCTTATTCTCATTGAATTTGGCTCAGAGAGAGAATAACATACATACTAAATAGGATATCTCACCATACAGGAGAGTGGGGGGAAGGGGATGATGGAAGGGAGGTCAGGTTGGTGGGGAGGGAAGTTGGAAGCACCCTTTTGAAAAGGGACAGGATCAAAGTAGAGAATAGAACATGTGGGAGGTGGGATAGGAGGGAGGGAAATATAGTCAGTCTTTTACTTGACTATATATACTATAGATCTACTATAGTAATGTTTTTCATAGCTACACATGTACAGAATATACTGAATTGCTTATCTTCCTAGTAAGGGTGGGTGACAAGGGAGGAAGGAAATTAATCTGAAATTCAAAGTTTTAAATTCAAATGTTTAAAAATATATAAATACTATTATTAATATTATTTTACATGTAATTGGGAAATAAAATATACAAGCATTGGGGCATAGAGATCCACAATGCCCTACTGGAAAAGTCAAAGGGGGTGTGAGAGAAGATATGGGAGAGAGCAGATTGGAGGAGGGGATATCCTGTAGGACCACTATTTGGGGGTGATGGGTAGGGGAAAAATTATAACTCAAAATCTGGCAGAAATGAATGATGTAAACCAGAACTTAATAAAACATTTGAAAAAAAAAAAGACCTAATGGTAAAGGTTTTGTTTTTTAGTTTGTTTGTTTAGGGCTGGGGGTATACTGGAAAGGTGAGGAGGAGCAGCCAGTTTCTTGGGGATTAAATGCTAGGCAAAAGAGTTTTTATTTTACCCTAGAGCTATTTGTGAGATGCTGAAAATTTTTGAAAGTGGAGTCTAAAGGTTAGATTTGTGCTTTAGGAAGATTATTTTGATATCTGAAAGAGGGATTGGTTTATTAAGAGATTAATACAGTAATTAGATGAAAATTAAGAATTAAGATGGTAGCAATGTAGAAGGATAGTTGGGGATACATGCAAGGGATATGGTAGATCAGCTATTCTTAAAGTATGAGGGTCTGAGATACTTTCAAGGTATATACAAGAGCAATAGCATTTTTATAATAATACAAATAATACAAATAAGTTATTTGCCCATTAATTCCACCCATTTAAATTTGACCATTTTCCCTTCTCTAACTACATATCTTTGTATGGCAAGATTTTCTTCATATATTTCAACTAAAACAACATATTGTATAAGATCAAATGCAGAAGAAGATATGAAAATCAGCTGTTTTCTATTAAACCAAATATTAAGGAGATTTGCGCAAATATGTAAAACAGTGCTACTCACTAACTTTTTGTTTTGGAAAATAGTTTTCATAAAATATGTGATAACATGTTAATACATAATAGGTTTGTTGTTATTTTGAAATTAATATATTTTAAATGTCCATTTTAATTTCTTATGTGATAAATATGAATAGGTACAACCATAAAAACATGAATTCTTTGGGGTCTTTAATAAATTTTAAGAGAGAAAAATGGTCCTAATACCAACAAGTTTGAGAACCATTTTTGTGGAGCAAACATCAACATAACTTGGCAACTGATTGCACGTGGGGAGTGAGGAGAAGAAAAGGATAAAGGATAAAGCATTGGTACCAAACCTATATAACAGAAGATGGTAAAGTTCTCAGCAAGGGAATGTAGCAGCAAGCACCCTGACATATCCAGGGTGGCTGCCAACACAGGTTCTTAGATCTGCTTTTCTAAAGGAAAGTAACTCAAAATGGGTTAACAATCTTGCTTTAATCAATCAAATATATCATTTACCTTGTTCAGGGGAAAAGGTCAGCACCCGAATTTCAGAGTATGCAGACAGAAGTTACAAAGCAGAAGTTACAAGAAAACAGAGAAACATATCAAGCAGACAGACTTCCAACTGTCTTGACCATTACATCCATAACTAGTAAGTTACCAGAGAGGGAAGCATCAACATCTGAGATTTTCAAAGCCAGGGGGCTCTCAATGGCTGCCCAGAGTCTCATCTGCTCAAATCACACAACACTTCTCAAAGTGAGCCCCAAAAGAAAGTCACATCAGGATTTATATAGCCTTCTCCAGAGTCAGAGGATGTAACAACCCTCTTGACCCACTGCCCAATGACAAAGTATCTCCAGAAAAACAAGCCTCCCACCACAGGCTCCAGTGCAGTTAAGCCTAGGGGCAGGGAAGATCTTAAAAATTTACATTCCTCTAACAGGGAGTATAGAGCAATGGTATCATAGAAGAGTGAGAGCAGGAATGATGGATTCTATTTGAAGAACAATACTTATTAGTAAAGAGATGCAGGAAAATGGATTGCTATGAATATAATACTGTTTAGGGCAGAATGACAACTAAGTCTTTCAACAAAGAAACTCTTAACCCTCCAACTGAAGGAAACATCAATGAAAACAAAATCACCTTAAGCACAACATTTAAAAATTGGTTTGTAAGTTGATATTCAAGGCATCTGATAGGCATTTCAGTGATTTCAAAGAGGTCATGCATTTTATAGTCAAAGGTTACTCTTCATTTATGAGGAACAAATGAGACACACTGTAATGATTCATTTGCACCAGGTCATAAACTTAGAGCTTATTATTTGGGTACACATGACTCAGTTCCCTAGAGAATCACTCCCCCAATCTCCACCAACACACACACACACACACACACACACACACACACACACACACACACACACACACAATTTTATAGTAAGTAATATTACATGCTTAAAAAATGCAAGAATCACAAATAAAAATTAGCCTAACTTTGGCAAATACCTGCATAATTCTCAGTACTAACTATAGGAGACAACTTCATTTTTGTTGCTGTTCTTCCGGAAAAGGAAGAAAAAATCAATGTGAAATTTAAAAATAAAACCAGATTATACAAAAAACCCTTCAATTTTTTTTTTGCTGAATTATGAGAGACAGACTGCACTTTGGGAGTCTTATTTCAAGGATGCAAATGAAATGACTTTTCTTGCACATTTCCATGGCAGTCTGTGGGCAGAGTTTGATGGAGGGCAGTCCAATACAAATATCCAACATGGACTTAAAAAAAGCTTCCTTTTAACTAGCCAGACCAATCAATTTGCTGGATTACCTCCAGTACTAGCAGGCATTTCCTAGGGTAGTCAGTCAGACAGGTCTTGCAGTTTGGGGTACCTACTTCTTCCAACTGCCAAATAAATGTGCACTAAGACAAACTGTAAACTTATTTAGTAAACATGAATAAATGCTGGGGAAAAGGACCTTCTCAAGGCTCCCAGGAGCCATCAAAGGAGCCCCTGTCTTGGCCTCAGCCTTTCCAGGCTTTTCCTCTGAGAGACATAGCTATAGGGTACACTTGAAGTTGAGCCGTGCTGGGAGATTTAAGAATATGTGCGGTATTTATTAGAGCTGTGAGAAAAAACTTTGCATGTTAAAGCAAAACCTCTGAATTAGGGCCTCTTGCCAATTCAGTAAACAAGCCATAGGGACTATGGGAAGGGAGGAAGCCATCAGGTTTTCAGTATTTTTGTAAACTATTTTGTAGTTTCACTGATTTTTACCCCCAAACAATTGGTGATTTCCATGGCAACAAACAAACAAACAAATAAATAAATACTTTGTATCTTGAAGCAACCTATTTCAGAAATCTGGAGCTGTATGACCTGATGCTCCTCTTTTTCAAGAGCATCTTTGCAGAACAGACTGCTTTTTGGTCTGTTATTAGCTTGCCTTCTCTTTTTAGTGATTTTGTTCACACACCTACATGGAAGGGGCTCCAGTGATCCTTCATCATCTTTGTTTTGGTCCTGGACTGTGATAGTGTCAGTGAAGACAGGGAATCCCTGCTACCAATGTGGATGAGCAAATATTCTGCAATTTATACCCCTTAAGAGTGATTTAGTGCATTGACAGATTAAGCAACTTGCTCAGAGTGACACAGTCAATACACACAAACACACATACACACACTATTGGATTTACCAATTGTTTGGGGTCAAAATAAATGAAACTACAGAATAGTTTACCATATCTCCCCACCTTTTCCTTTATGACTTACTTTACTGAATTGGTAAAAGTCTCCAATTCTATAATTCTATGACTTGGACAAGGGACATCCCACCCCCCAATATCACTATTAAAAAGGATATAAGGTTTTTGGTCAATATATGTTGATCAAATATGTATTGTTAATGTATATTTGTTCCATAAACAAGCCATCAGAAGGAAGGGAAGGAATAGTAATTTTTTGTAAACTATTCTATACTTTTCTAGTTTTGACCCCAAACAATGCATATGATAAAACCCCGTGTGTGTGTGTGTGTATATATATATATATATATGATTTTAAAAATCTTATGTTCTTTTAAATTATACATTGGGAATGGGAAAAATGGGGCAGTTAGGTGGTACAGTAAATAGAATATTTGGTCTGAAGTCAAGAAGATGAATCTTCCTGAGTTCAAATCTAGTCTTAAACCCTTTCTAGCTGTATAACCCTGGGCAACACACTTAACAGAGTTTGCCTCAGTCGCCTCATCTGTAAAATGAGCCAGAGGTGGCAATGGCAAACTACTTCAGTATCTTTGCCAAGAAAACCTCAAAAGGGTATTAAGTGTAAAATACCATTCTTAGTTTATCTTGTTAGCTTTTGTATGCTATGAATTCCAGTCCCTTCACAATGTTCTTTAGCTTACTTTAAATGTTTTTTATGATGCCAATGTCTTGGTATGCAGAAGTGAACACATTATGTGGACTAATCAAGGGAGAATATAGAAATAAATAATTCTTTTGAAAACTATGTATCAATTGATGAAAAACATATAAGGCATGTTTTCAGCTGCTGTGTAATTATCGAAATAATATTGCCTAGAACAGTACAGTCTCCAAATAGTTGAAACTAGAAATCACCCAAAGTCAAATATAAAGGCAGATAGTGTGGTACGAACAGACTGCAATACCTTACAGGTAAGGAATTCCAAAGGAAAAGCAGAGTGCATCATCAAATCAGTATTTGATACAAAAAGAAGATGGACTGACTTCAAAGATTAGAGATACTCTTTGGATAGTGCATGTTCTCCATTTTATCCTCTCCATGTCAAGAGAAAATAAGGAAAGGCCCTAGCATGCTGAAATGACAAACTGTGGTCATCTTATGAGAGGATATGGTCAAGAATCAAAAAGGATGGACAGACACAGAAAGGGAAAGGAAGAGACAGGAACAGTTTGTAAGAAGTGCTTCTCATGAGCCAGACACTCTTCCTAGAGGCTTTGCAAACATTCCCATGTGATTCTCAAAACAATCCTGTGAGGGAGGGGTTATTATTACCTCCATTTTATACTTGAGGAAACTGAGGAAGAAAGAGGTTAAGTGTCTTGTGCAAGGTCACAAAGCTAGTAAGTATCTAAGACAGTTTTCCTAATTCCACGTCTAGGGCTCTATTGACTGTAGCACCCAGCTATCTCCACTTGGGTTGAAGTCTCTGTCACTGGAGGCAATACCTTTATCATGAGATCATAAATCCTTTTGTGAATATTTAATTACCTCTGTAACTCTGCTTCATTGTGTCATGGAGGTGACCCTAAATTTTCAAGAGGCTGTCATAACAGAACACAAATGCTGGTAGGTTCTACCATTCTAGAAAGGTTTTGAGTGTCCCAGAAACAGACTGTGTCTTTCTTCTGATACATGCCTAGTTAAGTGCGGAAAGTCTTTTCACCAGCAGGCTGACTACTAGGTGATAAATTCCTTAGCCAAAGAAACCCATGAAAGAAAAATATACAAAATAGTCCTCAGTTCTGGGTGGGCCTCTTTTACTTACTTCTGCAATGAATGGGGCATAGTAGAGCAACCACACAGTTTTCAGACTATCTATATAAATATTAATTTAACTCTTGGTATTCTAAATATGAAATTTCCATCCAATTCCTAACATCTTCAGTAGAAAGGTGGATATATTGGAAAGGACAGTGAAAAATATGTTGGGAAGATATGGCAGAAGATACAGAAATGAAAGAGGATAGAGTCTTGTAGCCTACACACAAGCCCTATGCCTCCATAGTATAGATATTTTCTTCAAGAAAAGAGTAAAGACAAAGAGAAGACATATGCAGGATGCAGATTGACATATGTTAACATGGCCAATACAGGAATTAATTGTGCTTGACCATGCATATTATTTATAATGATTTTGTTATTATTTTCCTTTTTTAGTGGGGAAAAAGTAGTAAGATAAAACATAATTTTTGTTCATCAAAGTAAATAGATTTAATTTTAAAATTGAGTCAAGAGACCCTGGTAGTGAGTTCCATGTGCAACATCATGGAAGTGAACTTGACTATATCTTTTTTCCCCACTTAATAGTATTTTATTTTTTTTCACTTACATACAAAGATAGTTTTCAAAATTCACTTTTATAGGATTATGCGTTCCAAATTTTCCCCCCTCCACTCTCTCTCCCCAAGATGGCATGTAATTTGATATAGGTTATACATGTATAATAATATCAAATATATTTCCATATTAGTCATATTGTAAAAGAAAAATAAGAACAAAAAGGAAAAATTACAAGAAAGAATGAATCAAAAAATAATATGCTTCAAACTGCATTCAGATGCCGTACTAATGGAGACAGTATTTTCCATCATGAGTCTCTTGGAATTGTTGATCATTGATTGCTGAGAAGGGCTAAGTCATTAGTCATTTTTTAAAGGCTAAGGGTTTAGTCGTTGGTTATTGCACAATGTTGCTGTTACTATGTACAATGTTCTTCTGGTTCTACTCACTTCATTCAGCATCAGTTCATGTAAGTTTTTCCAAGTTTTTCTGAAATCTGCTCATCATTTCTTAAAGAACAATAGTATTCCAATGGATTCATATACCACACATTGTTCAGTCATTCCCTAATTGATGGGCATCCACTCAATTTCCTTCTTTGCTACCACAAAAAGAGCTGCTATATTTTTGTACATATGGGACCTTTTCCTTTTTCATAATCTCTTTGGCAAACTGCCCTAGTTGTAGGGCTGGTATGTACAGTTTTATAGCCCTTTGGGCATACTTTTAAATTGATTTCCAGAATGGTTGGATCAGTTTACAACTAGATTGACAGTGCTTTAGTTTTTCAATTTTCCCACATCTCTAACATTTATCATCCCCCACCTATTTTTGGAAATTGACTATATCTTAAAAGACAATGTCTGTTGGATTTCATTATCATTTCCTCCCTTTTCCTCCACTTTCAAGTCTCACACAAAACTGAGATCATTATGTATTTTTGTTCCATGGTTTCAAATGTCTAAGGGCTTTACTACTTAGTAGTCAGTCCTCAGAAAAAAGTATGTGTTCTATGACTTAGACACCCAACATCAGTATTAAAAAGGACATAGATTTTGTGCTGGTACATTTTGTGTAATTAGATGGGAGAGGAAAGAGCTCTGGGGAAAAGAGATCCAGAAGAGGCTCAAATTAGATTTTGATAGCCAGTGGCTAGGTGGCGCAGTGAATAAAGTACCTGCCCTGGAGCTGAGTTCAAATCTGGCCTCAGACACTTGACACACTTACTAGCTGTGTGACTTTGGGCAAGTCACTTAACTCCAATTGCCCTCCAAAAAAAAAAAAAGATTTTGATAGCCAGATATAAGGGCAAGGTATTGATTCAACAAGCATACATAGTAAGCATTAGTAGATGTTTGTTAACTAATTTCAACTTATTGCTAGAGGCAGAGCATTGAATAGTTCTATTTTGCTAGAACAGAGCTTAAATACTTGAAGAAGCATTGTGGATCATAAGAGTGAAAAAAAAATAGCATGGGATCAATTATGGAAGGCCTTGAAAATGAGGCCAGGGTTTGGATATTCATAAATTAAAAGTATTAACAGCTGGAAAGGCCCTTAGAGAACATCTAATCAATTTATGGATGAAGAAGCCAAGGCCCCAAGAGGTTAGGATCACATAGATTGCTATTAATTGTAGTAACTATCAGGATTCAAATACAGTCTCTTTGATTTTAAATCTATTATCTCCTCATGAGGAGAGAGACGGATATTTTTTGAGCAGGCAGAAGGGTTTGGAAAGTACAGACAATGAAGGCCTTGAATGGAGTAATGAGGGAGCATGGCTGCTGGCTGCTGGTTGCATACCCACCTCTAGGGGCAATTCTGACAAACCACAAATAGGGAGGTGTGACAGAGGCATGTGGGAAATGGCTTGGAGACAGACCAGGTAAAGCTTTGAGACTTAAAACTACATCACATTCTATTTTCATACTAGCTTTTGCTTTTACTTATCTTTTTAATGGACTGTATCCTATTACTTCTAGTCTTATAGAATTATTGCATGAGAACTAATAACCAGCCCCTGTCCCTACTCCCACATACACCCTAGGGAGTATTCATGTTTATTTTTGGGTTTTTTTTTTTTTTGGTAGGCAATTGGGGTTAAGTAACTTGCCCAAGGCCACACGGCTAGGTTTTTATTTGTGTATGCGTTAAGTGTCTGAGGTCGGATCTGAACTCAGGTCCTTCTGACTCCAGGGCCGACGCTCTACTCACTGCGCCACCTAGCCGCCCCGAGTATTCATGTTTATTTTTAAGGAGAAAATGCCTAGTTATTCTTTTGGATGCATAATTTGAGTAAGTCAGTATAATGTCCATGTATTTGGTATTTAGTTTAGTTTGCCTTAGGGAAGTCTGGTTAGGAAGGATGTTGGAGAGGCCAAATGAAAAGCAAATAAATACCTTTTTATTTTACACAGCATTCACCCAAACCAATCTACTTCGTTCTTGTGTGAAGCTCTTTCTCTGAATATTTTTTTGCCTATCCCCATAATGATATTCAAAGATAGGAATAAAAGTTCTTTCTTAAACCTTATACAGAACTTTTAAAAGTTTAATGGTTATGGGGTGGCTAGGTGGCACAGTGAGTAAGAGCACCGGCCCTGGAGTTGGGAGGACGCAGGATCGGTTCTGGCCCCAGATACCTAACCCCCACACAAAAATAACTGGCCATGTAACCTTGGGCAAGTTACTTAACCCCAATTCCTTTAAAAAAAAGTTTAATGGTTACTTTCTTGAATTCAAGAAGCTATAGGTTTCATTAGAAAAGGATTGTTCATCATTTTCAGTCTTGTCTGACTTTTTGTGACACCATTTGTAGTTCTCTTCGCAAAAATATTGGAGTGGTTTGCCATTTCCTTCTCTAGCTCACATTATGGATGAGGAAACTGAGCCAAACAGGGTTAAATGATGAGCCCAGGGTCACACAGCTAGTAAGTGTCTGAGATCAGATTTGAACTCAGGAAGATGTGTCTTCCAGGTTCCAGGCCCAACAGTCTACCCACTGTGCAGTCTGGCTGCCCTAGAAAAAGGGTTCCTTTCTAACAATATTTTAATGATGATAACTAATAATTATATAATACTTTGATGTTTATTTTAATACTTTAGTATAAAACTTTTTTCCCCACAACAACCTAGAGGTAATAAAATGACTATTATTCCCATTTTGTAGTTTACTGGAGTTAGGAATTGAACTCTGACAATTCAATTCCACAACTGTTACACATTTTGTATGGGCAAAGTATTCTCACTGGTCCTGTTTACTGAACTATACAAAGAGAAAAATGAAACAATTCCTGTTATAAAGGAGCTCACTTTTTATTGCCGAATAAGCATTTTCAGCAGAAATACAGCTCAATGAAAACTGACAAAAGAGAAAGTTAAAAACAGTGAAAATCAGGGATGGTTTCATAGATAGGGCTGTGCCAGAGCTTGAAGGAAGACAAGAATTCTGGAAGGTGAACATCTGGAAGGAGTGAATTCTGGATCTGTGGGATGGCGTGTGCAAATACAAAGACAAGGGATGGAGATCTGAGTTAAGATAATAATTAGAAGTCCAATGTGACTGTCAGTCCAACTATTGAAGGTCTTAAATTCTAGACTAAGCAATTTGTATTTTAGCCTAATAGAAACATAAAGTCACTGAAGTTTTTTGGGCAGGGAGTGACATTCATTATCAGGTAATGGTTACTGTATATGTCATCTCCTCTGACAAGGCTTGAGACTTCTAAAGGAAAGTGATCAGGGGGAAAGAAGGGGAAAATAAGTGCCATAAGTTTGGAAAAAAGAATAATATTGCCCTAGTTTTCAGGATTGGAAGAGGATGGACTCTTCAAACAATAGGACAGCGAGTTTGATTATAATTCTTGGCAAATATTCCAGACTTCATAATTAAAGGAATAGAAATAGCAATGACTCAGAACTGACACAGGCATATCATCATGGACAACATTGAATACTTACCTAATTTCATTTCCTCATTTGACAATACTGATGGATTGATAGATCAACAGAATACCAGAGAAATTTTATCCCTTGCTTTCAGCAAGGCTTTCAAAAAAAATTCTAATGATGTCCATGTGGATATATGGGTAATTTTACACTTGGGTGACTTCTAAACTCTTTGAATGACTGACCCTAAAGGTAATGACTAACAGATTGATATTGACCTAGAGGGAAATTGTTAGTGAACACTATAGGGATTTGTCCTTGGCTCTGGTTCTGTTTAATATTTTACCAGTGACCTGGATGATTGCATAGACTGCATAATTATTAGACTTTCACATAACTCGAATTTGGGAAGGGTGGCTAATATGTTATATGGCAGAAATGGGAGACAAAATAGTATTAGTTATGTGTCCAAACTAATATGATGAGATATAATTGGGCTAAATATAAAATCATTATGTTTTGTTTTTTAATCATGTACAGAATGTGGGAGGTATGACTGGAAAGTAGAAGTGAGAAAGACTTTAGGTTTTTAAGAGAATACAACGTGAATATTCATCAGTAGTTTGACACAACAGCCAATGTGATCCTAGATTGCATTAACAGAAATGTTCCATCATCAACAAGTGGATGTACATCTCCTTTGAACCCTAGTAAGTGCACATCAGGAATACTGAATTTAGTTATCAATATCAGATTGTAGAAAGACATTGACAAGCTGGTGTAAGTCAAGAGGAGAGCAGACAGAATGATGAGACTTAGAAACCATGTCACATGAGGATCTGTTGATGGAACTAAGGATGTTTACTTTGGACAAGAGAAGAGTTAGAAGGGACATGATTACTGTCTTCAAATATTTGAAAGGCTGTCTTATGGAAGAGGATTTAGACTTGTTTTGCTTGGCTCCAGAGAACAAAACTAGTAGAAATGGATGGGAGAAGTGTAGAGAGGCAGATTTTGGCTTATTATAAGGGAAAAATAACCACATGACTTCCTAACAGTTAAAGTTCCAAAATGCACTGAGCTACCTCAGGAGGTAGCAAGTTCCTTTTCACTGGAGACTTTTGGATGATCACTTGCCAAGGGTATTGTAGAGGGGATCCCTAGTCAAGTCTGAATTGGGCTAGATGACCTCTTGGGTCCTTTCTACCTCCAAGGTTCTATGATTTTTACTTCTTTATATTCCCCCTCAAGACACTGCCGTACTTTATATATAATAGGTGCTCTTTTTTGTTGTTCAGCCATTTCACTTGTGTCCACCTCTTTGTGATTCCATTTGAGATTTCCTTGGCAAAGATACTAGAGTGGTTTACTATTTCCTTTTCCAATAGATACTCAATAAATATCTATTAAATGAATGGATCAAAATCAAGGAGTAATCAGCTCTGATGAACTCACCATAATATTGCTGTCAATAATACCCTAGGCCATATCAGGAATTTACTGAAGTTGAGTTATTTTTCATTACTATATTAGTCCAATTTGCCAATATTGAACCAAGGAGAGCTGCAAATATTGAGGGAAAAGCAACAATGATAAACCAAAACATCAGGTCATTGAATCCATTCATTTTCCAAAGTAGGTTTATTCCCTGTAATTCATTTTTCTAGAAATTGCTTTAAAGGGGCAACTAAGTGGCGCAGTGAGTAGAACACAGGCCCTGGAGTCAGAAGGACCTGAGTTCGGATCCGGCCTCAAACAACACACACAAACAAAAACCTAGCCATGTGACCTTGGGCAAGTTACTTAACCCCAATTGCACCCCACCCCACCCCCCACCAAAAAAAAAAGAAATTGCTTTAAAATGCATGGTATTTTTCTTCATTTCCTTTGGGAGTCAAGGGATTTCACTTGAAGCAAATGTTTCCATCCCCCCCACATACAATCTAAGTTTACCTTAATGTTTTTTTTTCCCCTTTGGTCATATTCAAAACTTCTTTTTACAAGAAGCGAAGCATTACCTCGTTACCTAACTTCATGACCTTACTTAAACTACACACTCTCCAGACATCAGCTTCTAGATCTGTCATTTTTGAGTGTATATGTATATGTATATAGACTAAGATATATAAAGCTGTTGAGAGTTCTATAAACTTTTCAGTAAAACATTAGTAATCAACATCATCCACCAAATTTCTAAACTAGGGACAAGGGTGTTACATTTGAAGATCTGTGTTGTGTATAGTAGTTACAAAAGTTGAGAGAGTTGTACCAATCCATCTGCAAGAGTTAAATGAATAATATTTTTCCTGGGATGGTTATAGTTCTCATATTGATTTTATTTTTCTGGAATGGAAATAACCAGTTTAATTAGCCAGTAGGCCCCATCTTTGGTTGGCTCATGAGCAGGGACTTTTTGTTCTGTTATCTTCTTTATATATATATATTCTTTTTTCCCACAAGAGGACACTGCTACAGGCTATAATGACTAATTGACATGTGACCATCTATGTTTATTACTTAGAATCCTGGGGTTTCCTTTTGAGTCATAGGAATACAGGGCTAGGGGAAGATGCCTGCCAGACCCTGCCTTCTATTTGTTCTGTGTAGTCATCAGGAGCCAAAAAGTGAATCATAACCAAAGTCGTGTCTACATGAGACATATGCTCTTATTTTCTGTCCCTTCCACATTCATGTCAGATATTACACAGACAGGATGATTTATATATGTGTACTTATATACATATGTGTGTAGGCACATATGTGTATATATGCATGCATATACACATAGATAGATACAGACAGACAGATAGATTTCCAATGGTGATTGACAAAGATATAATTCCCTCTTTTATACCTTTCTTTATTTTTAAAAGATATAACAATGCTTGATTTTTAGAGAAGCAGCATATAGGAAAAGATTTTTTAAAAAGCTTATACACTTTTAAGAAAGCAACTACAAGAGAACACAGTTTCATATGAACGTAGAGCCAGATTTTTAGAAGGTAATCTAGTCCATCCCCAGCATTTCAAAATTAGGAAACTGAGGTTCTCAGATGCTCGGTTACTTGCCCACGGTCAAACTGGTGGAATGTTTGAAAATTTTAGGAGAAATCCTTAAATTCCTAAATCACAAAATTTGTAATTTAACACGCAGGAAGGAAAATTATTTATGTAGATTGTTTTTAAAAAATTCAATTCCTTAAGTACTAAACGTGCTGAGCACCAGAGGATACAAAAACAAAACCTTAAAATAGTCTCCGTCCTCCATCAGCGAACAAGGTATTTAACAAGCACTTCCTACGTGCCAGGCACTGTATTAAATGCTGGGGATGTTGTTGTTATTTATCCTTCATTCTTGAAGAGGACCAATGACACCATGAGGGTGAAGTCTTGACACGTGGGTAAATAGAAAGAAAGGAAAAGACAAGGAGTTCACATTCAGAATGGGGAGGGAAAAAAACACAAAAACCTAAGTATATATAGGATATAGGCAAAGTTAATGGAAGAGAATCTCAGAGGTAAACCATGAGCAATAGGGGTAGGGGATGAAAAAAGAAGACTGAGAATGGCCTTCTTTAGAAGGTAGAACTCAAATTTAATCCTGAAGGAATCCAAGGAATTCAATAGGTGGAAAGAATAAAAGAGCATTGGACCTTTAGAGGACAGCAAAATCAGGGAGATTGTATTTTATTCAAATTTAAACATTCTTTTTTAAAAGGATACCAATTTGTGGAATTGTTAATAGTTAATAGACTATTAATTAATTAATAGTTAATAGACTAGTTAATAGTTAATTAATTAATTATTAATAGACTATTAATTAACTAATAGACTATTAATTAATAGTTAATAGACTAGTTAATAGTTAATTAATTATTAATAGTTAATAGACTATTAATTAATAGTTAATAGACTAGTTAATAGACTGAACTGTAGTAAATAAATGAAACTAAATGAAATAGAAACTAAAATGTCATGCTAGGCAGTTAGATAGTACAGGGGATAAAGTGCAGGACCTAGAGTTAGGAAGAGTCATCTTCCTAAATTCAAATCTGGCCCAAGACCCTTACTAGTTATATGGCCCTGGGTAAGTCACTTAACCCTATTTACCTCAGCTTCCTCATATGTAAAATGACCTAGAGAAGAAAATGGCAAACCATTTCAGTATCTTTGTCAAGAAAATCTCAAATGGGATCACAGAGTCATAGATTAAAATAACTGAACAACAGCAAAAATATTATGATCCTATATTTGCAGAATGACTTTTATTAAAATATCTATTTTCAGTTTGGGAAATAAAACTTCAAGAACAAGAATACAGGTGCTACTTATGAATTTCATTTATGGTTATTACCATAATGTTAGAGTTTAAAAATAATTAATCAATCAGCAAATATTTATTGAATACTTGCTTTCTATTCATTTTGTCATCTTGTATGAGGTCTCCAAAAAAAGACAAAGAATGTTAGAACCAGAGAGAACTTGGATGTCATCTACCCACAGAATACTAGGATCAAAGGATGATAGAATGAGAACTAAAATGAACCTCAGTCCCCACCTCAATTTACATTTGAGGAAACTGAAGCTTAATAATTTTAAGGGATTTGTTCAAGGTTACATAGCAAATGGCAAATGGAGGATTTGAACTTGGGTCCTTTGACTACAGAGCTAGTTCCCTCGCTTTAGAGATGAAGCAATTAAATCCCAAAACGGTGACAAATCCTGCTCCTGGTCACACAGTCATGAAGTAATCAAGCTGGGAAATCCATTGTCTTCTACTGATGAAATCTGATGAGTTAAAGGAAAGAATGAAGGCAAATACCAGAGGAAAGAACATTTCAGAAACAAAATTACTATAGTGTGGAAAGCTGCAAAATTAATTCCAAAGCAGCAGTAGTCCTCTCTGAGAGTCCTCACTCAGAGAGAAAATTGTTGCAAGACAAGCAAACAATTGATCAAATGTTCTGCTCTTTAAGGAATAAAACTTCCAACAGGTATCTAGATAGCCAATATTCTTTGTCACTCTTAACTCCTACATCTGAGTCAGTTTTGTGATTTTTATTGGGAAAGCTTCAGTCATATAAATTATTTACTCAGTTGGCTTGCGTTTTACTCTTAAAATTACATCATCCTATGTATCCCTTATTTTATTCTGGCTTCAGTGCTCTCAACAATTTCTTTTAATCTTTAGGTCAAGGCAGTATATACCATTTTTAGGGACCTACTGCTGCTGCTGTTGATTTTACCATTACTACTTTAACTACACACATACACATGCACAGCTATTACTATTACAACAAAAAGACCAAGAGTCCAGAAAGCACCTTAGTAAGCAAAAATTTGACCTACTTGTCAGAGAGAGAGGTGGCTGCCAAAGACAACTAGTTTGGAATATAAACTCATCTATAAAATCTTACAGAGGCTCACAGATGGTTACAGGCAGCATCATTTCATAAAGCATAGGGAAGTAATGTAGGACTAAAGCATTTTAAAGAAAACTTGGCTATTTATATGTCTAAGTAAAGTCATCCCAAGGGCATGAAGGATGAACCTGTAAATGAAACCTCCTGGAAAGAGGACTACAATTAGAAGAAAACTGGAAAAATTTGTACATATTTAAAAAATTCAAAAAATGTTTTCTTCATCAAGAATAATGGAATCATGGTACTTGGATACTAGTATCACAGACACTGAAATGTTTATACAAGTGAGTGGTAGAAATGGCCCTAAAGAGAAAAGAGAGAGAGGGCAAAAAATAGCTAAATTGGATCAAGTATATATAGAGAAGAGATCTATGAAGGAGATGATACAAGTGTGGGGACATTGAGTGACCTATGTAAAAGGAATCTGATGAAGGAGTCTCAACCCTTATTGATGCCCCCCCCCCAAATAACTGAGAGAACATAAATAACTACTAGCCAATAAGTAAACTGTCAGATATATACTAAATGTTTATGTGGGTCATATATACATGAGTTGAGGTTATCTTCAATGGGTATATTAGTGTTGATTAACCAAGTTTTTGTAGACATAATCAGTGATGGACTATATTGTGACCTTCTTATGACTGACTGAAATGAAAGACTAGAAATTCCTAAGGTACTTATAATTCATTGATTACAAAAAGCATTCAACTCAGTAAAGCAAAATACCATCTTATAAGCTTTATTATGATGTGTCTCCAAACCATATGTCAAGATCATTCAAGATTACTTGAAAAAGGCAATAGATATTTAATTACCTATTCAATTACTCTCTGATGTTAAACATCAGGCAAAGCATTAAGCAAAAAGAGGTGTGTTCACTAAAAATATTTGTGACTTTGATAATTATCTTCAAAGCTACCAATCATTACTTAAGTACCAAATTTCATGATTTTCTTCCCAGTCCTCATCTTCCTTGAACCCTCTGCAACCTTTTCTACTGTTAATCACTCTCTTCTCCTTGGCAGTCTCTTCTCTCTCGGTTTTTGGGATACTACTGTCTGCTGGTTTTCCTTCTAAGTCTCCTTTGCTGGATTTTCACCAAGACCACACCCACTAATGATGGGCCTCTGAGCTATACCTTCCTCTCTTCTTTCTTCATACTAATTCTTTGGATGATCTCATCAGCTCCAAAGGATTCTATTATATATCTATGCTAATGTTTCTTAGATCTAGATATCCTATCCTTACTTCTCTTTTAAGACTTCAATCTCAGGGCAATTAGGTGGCACAGTGAATAGGGCACTGCTGCTGGAGTCAGCAGGACCTTAGTCCAAATCCAGCCTCAGACACCTAACACTTACTGGCTGTATGACCTTGGGCAAGTCACTTAACTCCAATTGCCTTGCCCTCCCCCATCCAAAAAAAAGGCAAAAAAAAAGAGAGACTTCAGTCTCACATCTTCTACTGCCTATTTAACACCTTGAACTAGTATCTCATGAACATATTAAACTCAATATACCCCAAACTGAACTCATTTTCTCTAAATCATCTCCTCTTCCTAATTTTCCTATGGTTGTGCAGAGCTCCACTATACAGTCTTGCAAACTAAGTGTCATCCTCTGCTCTTCATTCTCACTTCTCAATATTGAAATTAGTTGCCAAGACCTGTCAATTCTACATCTTTGACCTCTTGTATTTGTCCTGCTCCCTCTTTTGACCCTACTACTACTTTGTATAGGCTCCTGTCACCCTAATTATTGCAATGATCCTGACTAATGCAATAGTCTTATAGTTGGTCTACCTGCCTCAAAACTCTCTCTACTTCAGCATAGACTGGAGTCTATCCTTAGCCATCTCTACTTAGTTTTCAAATTTACTTTCTACTTAGCTTTTTTTTTTTAATTTTCAAAACCTCTACTTAGATGTCAAATTTATCTTGCTAAAATGTAGGTCTGACCATATCACTTCCCTATTCAGCAAATTCCAGTGGCTCCCTATCACCACCAGGATCAAATATAAACTCCGTTTGTGTTTTAAATCCCTTTATCACCCAGCCCTCTCCTACCTTTCCAGTCTTCTCACATATTACTCCTCTCCATAAATTCTGCAATCTAGTAACATTTGCCTTCTTGTTATTCCTTGAATACAACACTCCATTTCCTGACTCCATACATTTTTCTGCAGCTGTCTTCATGCCTGGCATTCTTTCCCTCTTTATCTTCATTGCATAGCTTTCCTTAAGTTCCATTTAAAATTCCACCTTCTATCAGAGGTATTTCTCATTCTCCCTAGATGTTAATGCCTTTCTTCTTTGATTATCTTAAATTTATCCTTTCTATATCTTGTATGTGCATAAGAATTTCTGTGTTATCTCCTCCATTAAACTGTGGGTTCCTTGAAAGGAGAGACTAGTTTTGTCTTTCTTTGTATGGCCATAGTTTATCACAGTAAGGAGCACATACATTTTTGAATTGGCTGTGATAGAGGAGATCCAGAGTGCAGTCAGTGGATTTTCTGTGGATGCTGAGATCCTTGAGATTCTCCTAGCACTGTGTTTATTACAACAAACCTCAAAATATAAAAAAAAAATCTCTTGGAAGATGAATTATTGAGTCAATCTGCAATATGTGCCTCACAGGACTGTTATGTCCTGAATAAAGATAATGCATGTATAACACAACATGTACAACACTTAAAGTGCTACATAAATGCTAATTATCAGTCAGAATTGACCAAATGGATAAAGAATGTATACTGTCCATATCTGAACATCCATTAGTATAGACAACCCATACAGCTTATCTACACATACACACATACATACATATATAATGTGTGTCTGTATGAATATATGTATGCATGTGTGTATATGTTTTTGGATATATATGTGTATATATATATGTATATATATGATTATATATTATTTCACTGTAACTTTCATGTTTAAAATAGCAATCTTAACTCATCTGATTCTCATAGCAACAATAGGAGGTAGATGCTATTATTACCTCCACTTTACATATGATAAAAAATTAGGCTGACAGGGGCAGCTAGATGGCACAGTGAATAGAGCACCAGCTCTGGAGTCAGGAGGACCTGAGTTCAAATCTGGCCTCAGACACTTAACACACACACACAAAACAAACCATGCGACCTTGGGCAAGTCGCTTAACCCCAATTGCCCTCCAAAAAGGAAAAAAAAAATGAGGCTGAGGGCAATTAAGTTATTCTCCATGATCAAATAGTAAATGTATGAAGTATGATTTAAACTCAGGACTTCCTGATGTCATGTTCACTACTTTATTCAGTGGACCACCTAGCTGCCCGGTTTCATATGGACAATGAGCTACACCCAGAATAGAATGAGAGAGCATCATGATTGCTTTGGAAATTGCAATGCACTTCTTTTACTAATCCCAAGTTTCTCAATTACAGTAAAGGTCTATTTTTCCATTGCAAACCTTTTCTCTGTGTTGCTTTGGAAGGGAGAATACTAAAGCACAAGGGTCTCTAAAGAAATAAAGATCAGCATCACATAGGAAAAGGTAGATAGTACGGATGAATATTCTAGCAACATAGCCAATCAGAAATACTAAAGGTAAAATAAGTAAAGTGTATCATCAAGGAATTTTATGACCCAAAGAAGAGCTTGGTTGGTCACATTACAAGAGTAAGGAATCCTAAGACAATGGCCAGAGAACTCTATTCATTCCACCCTCATGATGCCAAGAAAAAGGAAGGAAGACATCCAATACAAGAGAGACAATATCATAATCACTGGACTACCTGAAAGTCATAATCAAAAGGAGGGCCTAGATAGCATCTTTCAAGAAATTATTAAGGAAAACTGCCCAAGGAAAGAGATACTAAAATAAAACCCCCATAAAATATTCTAGCCAAATTTCAGAACTATCAGGTCAAGGAAGAAAATACTATAAATGGCCAGAAAGAGACAATTTAAATATTTGGGAGTCACAATTAGGTTCACAGTGGCAGCTGCAACATTAAAGGATTGGACGTAATGGAATATGATTTTCTGGAGGACAAAGGATCTAGGACTACAACCAAGAATCACTTACCAGCAAAATTAAGGATAATACATCAAAGGAAAAAAATGGTCTTTCAACAAAATAGGATGATTTCAAGCCTTCATAAGGAGAAGACCAGAATTAAATAAAAAAATTGGCCTTCAGTACCAAGGACCAAGACAAGCTTAAACAGGTAAAAAGAGAAAAGAAAACATAAGGGAAAGATACTTGTAACTCTTAACAATTGTATTACTAACAGTTAAGATAGAAGGGATATACATTAGACAGAGGGTAAAGTACAGGGTGAATTTTAGGGAATGACAAAAAATTAAGGGAAGAGAAAGAGGAGTACAATGGGTACAGAAGGAAGGAAGAGGCAGAATGGTAAATTATCTCACATGAAGAGACAAAAATACCGATTACACTGGAGGGGAAGATAGGAGGGTTGGCGATGGGCATTGCTTGAATCTTCTACCAGTATTGACTCAAAGAGGGAATAATGTACAAGATTAATTGAATATAAAAATCTATCTTGATCAACACAGAAGTAGGAGGGGAGGAGATTAAGGGCATGAGGTAGGGACTGACAAAAGGGAAGGCAGATCAGGGGAGGTAGTAGACAAAAGCAAAACACTGGTGATGTGGGAAAGGGTGGAAGGAGAGAGAAGACAAAGAGGAGGAAGAAAAGGATGGAGAGAAATACACAGGTTGTAATCATAACTGTGAATGTGGGTGGGATAAACTCTCCTAAAAATGAAAAGGGATAGCAGAGCAGATCAAAAACCAGAATTCTACAATATGTTGCTTACAAGAAACACACTTGAAGCAGAGAGGCACACATATAGTAAAGGTAAGGGAATGGAGCACAATCTGTTATTCTTGAAATAAAGTAAAAAAAGCAGGGGTAGGAATTCTGATCTCAGACAAAGCAAAGCAAAAAATAGAACTAATTATAAGAGATAAGGAAGGAAACTACATCTTTCTAAAAGGTACCATAAATAATGAAGCAATCAAATTAGAATAGCGAGGGACAGTCTACCTGTCAGATCTATGGGTAGGGGGGAAATTCATGACCAAACCAGAGATGGAGAACATTACAAAATATAGAATAGATAATTTATATTATATTAAATTGAAAAACTTTTATACAAACAAAATCAACGCTACCAAGATTAGAAGGAAAACAGAAAGCTGGGAAACAACCTTTACAGCAATTGTCTCTGATAAAGTCCCTCATTTCTAAACTATATAGAGAACTGAGTAAAATTTATGAGAATACAAGTCATTCTGCAATTGATAAATGGTCAAATGATATGAAAAGGAAGTTTTTAGATGAAGAAATCAAAACTATAGGAATAGGAAGAAGTGCTCTAAATAACCTTTGATTAGAGAATTACAAATTAAAACAACTTTGAAATACCACTTCACACAAATAAGATTGGCTACTATAAGGAAAGGAAAATAATAAATGTTGGAGAGGATGTGGGAAAATTAGGACACTAATGCAATGTTGGTGGGGTTGTGAACTAATGTGGAGAGCATTATGAGTATGAGTACTCTTTGATTTAGCAATACCACTAGTAGGTCCATATCACAAATCAATCATAAAAGGGAAAAGGACCTACCTACATGTGCAAAAATATTTATCACAGTCCTGTTCATGATGGCAAAATATTGGAAATTGAGGAGATACCCATCAATCAGGGAATGGATAAATAAACTGTGGGTTATGAATGTAATGGGAAAATATTGGGCAGTAAGAAATTATGAACAGGCAGATTTCAGAAAAACTTGGAAAGACTTGTACAAACTGACACAAAATGAAGTTAGCAGAACCCAGAAAACATTGTACACGTTATCAGCAACATAGTGAGATGATCAACTATGAATGACTCAGCTCTTCTAAGTAACACAATGGTCCAAGATAAGTACAAAGGACTCATGAAGGAAAATGTTATCCGTATTCAAATAAAGAACTGATGGACTCTGAATGCAAATCAAAGCATATTTTTTTCACTTTATTCTTTCTCATGTTTTTCCCTTTTGATCTGTTTCTTCTTGCACAACTGTGACAAATTTGGAAATAATGTTTATATTATAGTACATATATAAAGTAGACCAAACTGCCTACCATTTTCAAATGAGAGGAGGGAATGGAGGGGAAAAAAGTTGGAACTCAAAATTTTGTAAAAATGAACACTAAAATTTTTCTTGATATGTAATTGGGAAAAATACTACTTAAAGATACCATGGGAGGTAAATGCTATTATTATCCTTTTACAGATGAGGAAACTGAGACATACTGATTAAGTGACTTTCCTAGAGTTACATAATGAATAAGTGTATGAAGCAGAATTTGAATTAAGTTCGTTCTGACTTGCAACTGGCACTCAATGCATTTAGCTCATTTCAGGGCCAAAAAGACTTGGATTCAAGTTCTTGCTTCCTGACACATGCTGCCTGTGTGTCCCTTGGCGAGTCACTTATTCATTCATGTTCTAAGAATTCTCTAAGACCATGAGTTGCAAGAGAGGTTTGGACTTGAATTGATAAAATGTGTTTATTCATCCTTTATTTATCCTTGTTCTATGAATAAAATCACAAGTCCACTGCTTATTCAGAAATATTACAAAGGTAGCACAATGATATTGTTCTTTAACAGCAGTCATTCCTGGGTTTTTTTGGTTACTGTGAAATAATGCCTGATCAAACAACAACAGTTTAACAAAAACAATTCTAACAAAATTAGTTTTGTGAACTTACAAAATGGAAGATGACCTAAAATTCTAGTAACTCCATAGTGCTATAGCCCTATGAGGCTGGCTATATTTACCCTGGGTTTACTATCACAGGATGTGGGGAATAGCAATCCTGGTGTCACCACTGGCCTGAGAGTCAGAAAGTTTGCAACCCAGTTCTGCTGAATGATAATGTGGCTGTGGCACTGGATAATTAGCTTGGCTATTTTTGCCATCAGTCTTCTTATATACAGGCTTTATATACAGAAGCCTTGATTAGATAACTCTAATATTCAGATTCCACCAGCTAACAACATAGTACCTTAAAGAAAATACAAAGGAACATGGTTAATAGACATAGAGGTGTTCAATCAAGAGTCAAAATTCACTGAGTGAAAATTGTGCTC
This sequence comes from Gymnobelideus leadbeateri, assembly GCA_011680675.1. Classification (NCBI taxonomy): domain Eukaryota; kingdom Metazoa; phylum Chordata; class Mammalia; order Diprotodontia; family Petauridae; genus Gymnobelideus; species Gymnobelideus leadbeateri. Next base: position 78,514 of record WOXC01009442.1, on the reverse strand, counting down.
AGGTCTTACTTGTGATTTCTCTTGTCCTTGGTTATTGGTGCATATTGATATTTTCCTTTCATCCCACATATCTTATCTTGCATCAGCTTTTAGTAGTGAAGTATTTTTTCTCTTTAATTATTTGCAATATTCCCAGGCTTTATGACTTGCCCTCTCTGAATCACCAGATTTCACCCTCATCTAGTTTGTGCTGTTTTCTAATTTGCTCCTGCTCTCCAGTTACCAAGGTGCTCAGTCCTTGCTCTTTCTTTGGGCTCTCATTTTCCCAAGATCCAAATGTTGATCCTTGCCAATCCCCTTCTAATTAGTTCAGACAGGACATCTGAACTATCTTCCAGTTCCAATATTCTATAAAAGATAGAGGAACAATTTTCTTAGCTTCTTAAATGCAGAAAATGAATGCTCATCATATTCACTTAATAGTAATACTTTTCATTTCCCTGTGATGGCATTTATTTTTATCTTAAGCTTTTACAAATATCATTTCCCTGTTTTAAAAAAAATGAACTGTCTTCCAAAATTTTCCCTAATCAGCCTTTTAGATTGTTGTTCTTCATTCAAGATAATTCCTTTGTAAGTTAGTCATTAATTTGTGATGTAGTACCAAAGATCCTAAATTTCAGGGACATTTATGCTCTCATGAGAAGAGGAGATGGGTAGGGTGGCATAACAGTTTTAGTGAGCTAAATGCCCATCTATCAGAAACAAAAGGCAACACTAATGATCCATTAGGAACTATTAGGGTTCATATGGGTTATGTTAGATGTAAGCAGACATGAGCACAAAGTTTTGAAACAATCTGGAAGAATGCCCAGAGCATATACTGTTTAGATAATAAAAGCCTTCATTTCCACTGAAGGCAATACTTACTCAAAAATATTGGAGAGAGGCTCCAAGATTCCTGATCAAAGATTTATGGATATGGTGTTATCAGAGTAACTTGAATGGAAAGGGTAGAAGGAATGGAGAGAAGATATCCAAGAGGGATGAACTACAATAGCAGTTTATTGGTGGAGGAGAAAATGTCCCCCTCCTAACCCCCTGAGGATTTTTAGCTTCCAGTTGGAGGCATGCTACTGAATCCAAATGAGTGGATTTGATGCTAAGTTGTCTGGTATCCTTCATGGACACAGATATTGCCTGCTGGACAATGTGAATGGTAGCAGTAAGCATAAGACAAACTAGAAACTAAGATAATTATTGATCTAGTTCTACATCATATTGCTTGAGCAATACCCATCTATTACAACTTGAACTCTGGTCCTTATTTCCATTAACCATTTTTTGGACCTTGTGAGTTTATGCTTCAACTTTACTATATATATATATAAAGTATAAACTGTCCTCTCTCCTAGAAGAAAAGGTTACAGGGCTTTCCTCTTTTGGGGGTTATCAGTGAGAATGAAGTGTTCCTCAAAAGGATGGGAGAAGTGTTTTAGATTAAAAAAAATTAAAGCATCTAAATGGGCCTGAAAATCCTGATCAAGATAAGAGACTTAGAGCATAAAAAATTACTGGAAAGATATAAAGGACCACTGAATACTTAGAGCCAAGCCAGAAGTATTAAGTTTTGCATGGAGGGGTGTAATGGAAATGAAAATTTAAAGATCTTCCCTGCCCCTCGGCCCTTAGATAGGCTTAAGAGACTCTGAGAACCTTCCTCGATTTGAAAATATACTCTGCCCCCCTAGGCTGAATGTGATCACATGGAGCCTGTGGCAGGAGGCTTGGTTTTCAGGAATGCCCACATCTCGATACTGTGTGATTGGGCAGTGGGTTAAGAGGGTGACCCAGGTGACCCATTCTCTGACCCAGGAGAAGGCTATATAATCCCTGATGTGAGGCTTTGCTTTGGGGCTCACTCTGAGAAGTGTTGTGTGATTTGATCAGATGAGCCTATGGGCAGCTGTTGAGAGCCCCCCAGCTTTGAAAACCCAGATGTTGATGCTTCCCTCTCTGGTAATTGTGATGGATGTAATAGTTGGACAGTTTGGAAGCCTATCTGCTTGATCTGTTTTCTGTCTTGTAACTTCTGTCTATATACTCTGAAGTTCAGGGTGCTGACCTTTTTCCCCTGAACTAGGTAAACCATATATGTTTGATTGATTAAAATAAGCTTGTTAACCCATTTTGAGTTGCTTTCCTTTAGAAAAGCAGATCTAAGAACCTGTGTTGGCAGCCACCCTGGGGAGGCTGGGGTGCTTGCTGATACAAGGAGCGAAGTTAGACTTTCTTAGAGAGCCTCCTGAGATATGTCAAACTTAATGATTGCCATCTAGTCCTGATGATGTGATGAGCAGGGGGGAAATAAAAAAAATATACCTCCAAAAGGAACCTAGAAATCCCTGCTGGGTATTTTGAAGATCAGGACAAAAGATTAAGATGTTAGGAGCATAGATGGTGTATTCTTACTGTTGAAAGTTTCAAAAGAAAAGGACAAATTAGAAAGTGAACATCTGTTCAAGAAGACAGTACATAGGAACAGGATTGGGATTTATTTACTATAGTCTAAAATTACATCAATAATGGGCTCTTGGAGGTCAGGAATAATGTGCACCAGCATTAGAATTGTCTAGAATTTTGAGAATACAATCAAGAGGATTTTAAACTGTAAAGGGAGAGGGATGAACCTTTATATATATTTGAACTCATAGTTACTAGAAATTACAACATATATCAAAAGTATGGCTGTGAGAGTTGGACTTTAAGAAAAGTTGAATGCTTCAAAATCAATGCTTTTGAACTGAGGTGCTGGAGAAAACTTTTGAGAGTCCCTTGGACAGCAAGGAGATCCAATCAGTGAATATTTAAAGAAATTAATTCAGATTATTCACTTGAAGGTCAAATACTAAAACTTAAATACTTTAGCCACATAATAATAAGATAGGACTCATTGAAAAAGACCCTGATGTGGGGAAACATTGAACACAAAAAGGAAAAGGAATGACAGAGGATGAGATGGATAGATAGTGTGATGGAAGCAACAAACATAAGCTTGGTCAGACTTCAGGAGATAGTGAAAGATAGAAGTGAATGCTATGGTTCGTGGAGTCATGAAGAATTGGACATGACTGAATGACTGAAAATCAATAAATATTGCTTCACTTGTCTTCTGAAGTATTCTTAGAATCATTTGTTCCATTTTCAGTTTTAATCATTGCTTCTTGATCTGCATACAGGTTCCTCAGGAGACAAGTAAGATAATGTGGTACTTCCATATGTTTGAGGACTTGAAACAATCTGTTGTCCTTCACATCTATGTGTTGATAATTCTGGAAACTGTCACAGTTGCTGGTGTTCTGAAGTCCCTCCAGTCAGCTTCTGGGGCTAAAAACTCTGGCTCATGTGGGGCTGGGGTCAGCTCCCAGAGCGCTGTGCTGGCTGCTCCCTGCTGGGCTGCCAGTCTGTCCTCACTAGGAGGTTAGCTTCGTTGTGTCATTTTGTGGGTTCTGTAGCTTCCAAGTTTGTTCAGAGTCACCTTTTACATTGATTGGAAGTGGTGGGAGCCCAACCTGCGCAGAAGTGCTGTTTCTACTCTGCCATCTTGACTCTGCCCCCCCTCAAGTATGAAGTTTTGAAGGCATGAATAGAAACAACTCCAATGCAGAAAAAGAGGGAGGGGGTGTTTAAAGAGATTAATGCATATGCAAAGGGAACTTATTAACCAACTTAGATTTTTAAGAGACATGTAAAAATATATAAGAAAGTATAACTAATGGAGGATGAATAATAATAATAAAAATTACACAGTCCTCTGATAGTAACAAGAGAATTAATAGTCCAGGATAAACTGATGCTGGTTATGAATACTAAGAACAAAAAAAAAGTTTTTTCTTAGAAGATCTTTTAAGGATAAATGGAGGAGCAAAGTGACAGAATAGCTATCTGCAACAGATGCATCAATCATATTACATGACTGAAAGAAGGCAGAATGACAACTTTACTAATATCATCTTTGGTAACAATCCCAATAGTAGACAGACTCATGGGGATGATATGCACCTCATCTTATTCACACAGTTGTGGTTTTTTATGCTACATCTCTGTATTTTGAGGGTTTTTCATTTCATATATCTAGGAAATTTTCCACATTTAGTACAGCATCATCTACTAGAAATTTGGTTTAACATATTTTGCATAGTATTATATACTTAAAAGATTGTGGACAATTCATGTATGATGATGCACCAATTCATCTACCATTATTTGTTGAATTATTAAGGCTATTTTTGACCTATCTTTGTAATCTGTTAATTGATGAAAGCTACCATGCTTGTCTTTGCAATTTTATCCCTAGATCTTTTGTTAGCAGATATTCAGTAAGTACTATTTGCAGTCTTCAGTGGTATGTTGTACAATTTCTCTTATTTACTTGCGTAATATACATTGATCAATGAATTTGACCTTAAAGATAACTCTTCTATGACTCATGATAGAAATACTTTGATCTGTAATTTTCATTATAAAACCTTCTATTCCTACAAACAGATCCGTTGTGAGTCAACTGTTGAACATTTCTTTGTCAACAGCACATTTCTGGTTAAGTTCATGTATATGTTATCTACATAGGCTCTTTTGATTCTCCTCTTGGATTTTGGCCATTTCCTAGGATCTATTTGAGAGGTAAACTATTTTTGGTTACATTCAACAAATACAGTGGCACATAAATATTGCTAGCTTTTACAATTTTCATTATAGTGATGTTTATTCCAAATGTATTTCTGTACATTTTTACCCTAAGTATCATATACTCTCTGAACTTTGATCAGTTATCTGGATCCCTTCTAAAGAGGCGTATTAATCTTTAGATATATACCTTGGGGTGATGGGCCCTTTATATGCTTCATAAGTGAGTTTTGGTCAGAATATTTTCCACATTTATTATTACCCTTTTTATGATGTCAAGCATGTTTGCTTGGACTATTGACACATGTTTTGTTTTATGGTATTATTATTCACCTCATTCTCCTTTTTTGACAGGCTTTAGATAGAAATACTTTTGGTATAATTTACTGTCCTATTATTATTTTATATTTAATGTTCTATAGACCATTGCATCGGCTGATTGAGCTTTTTATAATTGATTAAGAGTACTAAGATATTAGCTTCTGTTCTATAAATCCACTGTATAAATCTTCAGGACAACTCTCAGGGCAGACAGGATGATTAGTCCTGGTCCTGTCCCTAAATGATTTTAATTTCCTGTTTCTCTATATTTTGAGAAATTTTCATTCCATGTGACTTAGAGATTATAATTATTTGGTATGGTTATATTGTTTGAAAATGTTGCCTTTTAATGTTTAGGTATCAAATGATATCTCAGCAATTGTGGGAAATAGTTCTATGACAAAATTTTGATTCTTCCAGAAAAGGCTTTGCATTTACTTGCTTGAGTCATTTTAGAGGGTATTCTTGGTCATGTACAGGCTGAACTCGATGGCCTCTCAAAGACCCTTCCAACCCCTGAGCTTCAGTATTTCCCAGTTGTAACATTACTTCTCCCCTCTGCCCCAGCAAGAGTTAGTTCAATCATTATGTTATCTGAATAGTTGCAGCCCTCAGTGGGTCTTCCGATCAAGTTAATTAATTAGCTTTAATAGAATCCCCTGTGTTTGGGTGCCTGAGAATGCTTCCTCTAGAGCAGTAATGAAAGTTGACTTTTTAGTCCTACTTTTATGTCACCAGCTAAGCCTACTAGTAAATTATAATGGCACATACATATCATGGGAGGAGGTGGGGAAAGTCAGCTTATTATTACATCATTCTTCATCTGCCCTATAATAAGTACTTCCCTTTATTTATTCACCCTAAGATACAGGCCAGAAATGAGTCTCAGGGTAAAATAACTCAGTTAAAGGCTACAATGCTTTTCTCTTGTGTTGCTTTCTAAGGTAGGCTCAAATTTCTCATGGAAAGTTAAAAGTTCCAACAACAAAATGTTTTGAGATTAAAGTTGGAAGATAACATAAGCATCACATATTCTCAACTTCAACCATATTTTAAATTTATATCTTGAAAGGGAATACTGTTTCGATTTCTTTTAGAAATTATTCTTTCAATAAAATTTGTACCATCTGCAAAAATAACTAAGGAATAGAGAGCTATTAATTATTATCACTGATTGATCCTGGAAAATATTTCTGGTGGCCTTTTACCCTCCACAACTTTTATGTCTTTCTCTTTCTCTGTCTCTGTCTCTGTCTCTCTCATTGTTTGTACCTTCTTCTTCCATTTTATTTTATTTTACTCACACATTATCCATTATCATAACAGTATGTGTTAAATTTCCCTGAGTCATATGTATCTGGGTGGGAGGGAGAGGAAATCGACCATAGTTTATTATTTTGATTGGATCCAGTTTATACCCAGCAGGTAAATGGTAATGATGTTATAGAGATGAATTTGAAACTGAACTATTTACATATGTAACCATTTAAAAGTGTGCTACCATTCAAATGGTAGCTTGAGGAGATACAGTATCTGTCATGCATCAATAAATATTCTGAAAGATAGGGGGGAAAACAGGGTCTAGAAGAATACATTCCTCATCCTGATGTTCTCTAATCTATTATTATGGTGGTGGGAGGTTGTGGAAAGGAGTTCCTTATTTCCCCTTCATGTGTAATGCCCTTCTCCTCAAAAAAACAGTAAACAAAACCCTCTTGCAAAATTTTGCAGTTGTACATTGCAATGTGAGAGTATTAGTGGACTTGACCCCAGTAGCATTCTCACAAATACACATTAATACTAATGAATGCACAATAAAGCATAGGTCTAGAAAACATAAGCTTATTCTGAAAAAGTTACAGTACAATATAAATGTAAACACTTTAATACAATATAACAGACAGAATATAATATCTATTTTTAATTTTTCTTTTTTGATCTGTGTTTTCTTTCACAACATGGCTAACATGGAAATATATTTTGCATGACTGTATATGTATAACCTGCATCAAATTAATTGGTGCCTAATGGTGGAGAGAGGGGCAGGACAGAGCGAGATAATTTGCAACTTGTAATTAAAGAAAAATAAAATATTAAAAATTACTCTTATATGTAATTGTAAAATAAAATTTTAAAATTTGCAGGAAAAATGCAAATGGTTTCTAAACACTAACCCCAAACATTCATCTCCTTCAAAGAGGATATAGACAGAATATATACATATATGCATGCACATATACCTCTTTGAGGTGTGTTTGATCCCATCTACCTATACAAAAGCTCAAAAAATGAAAATCAAAATAAGAGCAGAAAAGACTGAAAAATAAAGAAGTAACAAAAGGAAAGATAATAAAACAACAAACTGAGAGATAGAATAAAAGATTCTTCCTTCTTTAGTAATATATTTTTAAAATATACATACATATATATGTGTATACTATATGTATAAATGCATGGTAGAGTTACAACTTTAAATGGAATTAGTTTCCACTGCCATTTCACTAGAAATGTATTCTCATGCTTGTCAGTTGAAATAGAGGTTGATGTTGAATATTAAAATCATTTACTTCATGCTATAATCTTCCATCGTAATTTGATTTCGTAATATGTATCACTCAAATGCATGTCTATTTTCCTTAAAGATACTTGTGTGAGTTCACACAATTGCAATCTAATAAAGCCAGGAATAGGAACTATATTTTAGAGATAATGCCCTATTTGTTTTTCTGGTTTCTATGGTAGCTGTACAATATAATTTTTTTTTTTTTAAGGATACATGGAGTAGGATCCTTTTGCTTGCAATTACCCATTATGAATTTTTACTCTCAGCTGAATAGCAAGGAATGGGTCTGACAAAGTAGCCTCCTTGAAGCTGATTTTTTTCGGTAGATTAACTGATAGAGCTACCTATTTGTAAGAAACAACAAAATAGACATTTCAACACTTGTTAAATCATTTTTCAGGTTTTTTTGTTTTGTTTTGTTTTGCAGGGAAGGGGCCTTCAGAATATTATTTCCTTCTAAGAGAGGAAATAGAGATATAATGACTTGGGAAAAATGCAAAGCTTGAGTTTTTAAATTCTTAAGCAAGTCTATCTTTTATACCTGGATATCCATCCTCTTTGGTCCAATGGACCTCATTAATGTTTCAGAATCATTATCACAGCTGGCAAGTTTTAATCCTCTTGATGATGCAAAAATCTTAACAAAATGATTTCCTGTAATGAGGTTTCTATTAGCTTGGCCAGAATTGGCACTTTGGGTATAATTATTTCCCATCAGAACAATTTAATATGCAAAATTAATGACTTCTTATTTGTGCATTTTGCAAACAAATGTTTGCTTCCTATCCCTGGCATCACTGAAATATTATTATATTCTTCATTTTAGAAAATAGAAAATAATCATTTCTCTGGATACTGGTGGCATGCAGACTTAGGGCACAGGGAGGTCTTCAGTAGAATCAAGAGGGTGGAGTATAGAAAACACTCGGCTGAGCTCTCTCAACATTCCTCTGCAAGCAACCTTAAGATAATACCTTAAATAAAATTCTGTACTGACAGAGCCAACAAAAGGAAGACAAATTAAGAGGTTGGAAACAGAAATCTGTGACATAGGATAGGAACTGACCCAGAGCTCATGGTGATGAAATACCAGTAGCAAGGCTAGGTGATGGTGACAAAGGCAGCAGCAGTTTTTAAAGCTCTCAAGTCTGAGGTGGTAAAGAGAGCTGTAATGTCAAGCAAAGTAGTACTTTTTTTTAGTTATTCAAGTGCCTTTGAGACTAGCCTTTGATTGTATCAACAGTGTTTGTTGGAAACCAGGTACACTGTGTTGCCCTTATTAGACCTAAGAGAATTTGAAGATGTTCCCTGTCCTTAACAGGCCTAGCATAATCACATTGGTCCCAAGGTTGGAGAAGCTTGCTGAAAGAGCAGAACGTAGAGGGTAGAAAAGAAAGGGTGTAATAAGAAGGAGTAGAGCAGAGAAAAGCATGAACAGAGTTGGGAGCAGGCAGAACTAAGAGAAATAATGTTTGTGATGTCAGTGCTCTGTTGGTCTGTTTTGATTTCTCAGAGAGAAGTCCTATCTGCTGTTGTATGCTGCTATCTCAGGCAGAAATCCTATCTGTTGTTCTGTATTGGTTTCTTGGACAGAAAGTGAATTAAGATGATAGCACCAGTAATGTATGTAAATATTATTGTAGCCCGGTTAAACTTTGTTTTCCTAGAAACAGAAACTATGCAGAGCGTGGAGTGGAACAGTCCCTGTGAGCTGAGATATGGAACAGGAGTGGAGAGCTGTCTATGTGTGAATCCATGCAAACGTTGAGAGAATATGAATCCAGGCAAGAATTGGGAGTGCTCAGCCCATCCAGGAGGACAAGCAGGTGGAGAATGAGCTATTGGGTTTGGTTTGGATGTCAGCCTCCAGTTGAGATGAAAGAGAAGTTTACTTGGATACCCTGTATTGACTGATGATATTGTGACTTACTGTGACCTACAGGTGGATTATGTTTGAACTTTCAGCTATCCCTAATGATGATTGGCTTAAGGATGATTGGAAGCCAGCCTCTAGTAAAGGTAAAGGAGTACTTTAATTGGATACTCCATATTGACTGAGGAGATTGTAGCTTGTGTGACCTAGGGGTGGATGGCATTTGTATTTTTTGTTACCTCTTAAAGATGACTATAAGATATAGTGAATGATGTTTTGTTCAAGACTGTGGCCACCTTAGTAATAAGTTATGTTATGTTATTGTGAATGTTATGCTTTAGTTTATTATTGAATAAATAGAGTTCATTATACTATGCAATTAGACCCTTAAAGTTATTCATAGCAGTAGTCCTTAGGAGAACTGGTAGAGATTGGTTTTCTAAGACCCAACAACTGGTCAGAAAGAGATTAGCAGCAACTTCTGTTTTGGTATTACGGGCAGGACCAGACATTGTTTGGCAACACCAACTTTACCAATACTTACCTCTGAGTCATACTTCCAGAGATAAGAATAATTTTGGTCTAGAGGGAGCAGAAGTCCTGAGGGACAACATTGCTTTTTGTCAAAAATAATCAGGGATCCTGAAGAAGAATTCCATTTGCAATCCCAAGGAATCAGAAGTCTTTCCTGGGTAAGAACCAGAGTACAGGATCAGGAAAGCAATGACTACAACTCTCCCTAGATCACACCACTTTGGAACCACCACAAACTTCCAAACTCCCAGAACTAACTTTGAAAACTTCAGGGCAAAAAAATCTAAAAATTTGTTTGTCCTTACCCCTCCACACACTGGCAACAGAGCTCAACTTTAACAAAAAGTTCAAAATCAAGAAATAGGGTAGCAAAATAAACAAATAAAAAAACAGCTGGCCATGCAGGAGTTCATGATCCTCCCTGTTGGAGCAGCAAACTTTAAGGAGGCCATGCACATTGGAGCTGAGGTCTACCACAACCTGAGTGTGATTAAGCAGAAATATGGACAGGGCGCCACCAATGTGGGGGATGAGGGTGGCTTTGCTCCAAACATCCTGGAGAATAAAGAAGCTCTGGACCTGCTAAAGGATGCTATTAGTAAGGCTGGCTATACTGATAAGGTCATAATTGGCATGGATGTTGTTGCCTCAGAATTCTTCTGATCTGCGAAATATGACTTGGACTTCAAGTCTCCTGATGATCCCAACAGATACATCTCCCCTTCTGAGCTTGGAGACCTCTACAAGGACTTCATCAAGAACTATCCAGTGGTGTCTATTGAAGATCCTTTTGACCAGGATGATTGGGAAGCTTGGAAGAACTTCACTGCTACCACAGGCAGCCAGGTGGTAGAGGATGACCCCACAGTGACCAATCCCAAGTACATTGAAAAGGCTTTGAATGAGAAAGCCTGCAACTGCTTCCTACTCAAAGTGAACCAGATTGGCTCTGTGACTGAATCTCTCCAGGCGTGCAAGCTGGCCCAGTCCAATGGGTAGGGAGTAATGATTTCCCATCGTTCTAGGGAGACTGAAGATACCTTCATTGCAGACCTGGTGGTGGGTCTCTGCACTGGGCAGATCAAAACTGGTGCCCCTTGCCAATCTGAGCATCTGGCCAAGTATAACCAGCTTCTCAGAATTGAGGAAGAGCTGGGCAGCAAGGCTAAATATGCTGGATGGAACTTCAGAAACCCTCAGGCCAAGTAAGCTCTGTGGCCAGGAGGCACCAGGCCCCTCTGTAGAAGCTTCTGTCCTAAGAATGGGCAGCCATGAGTACTAGATCAGTTTTGTTTTGGGGTCAGGGGCCTCTGCTGCTTAACCTCCCTCTCCCCTCCACCTTTCTGTGATGTTCTCACTGCTTAGTTAGAACTGTCTTACACCAGAAACTTCCTGATCATCTGGCTCTGTCAGCAGACTTTTGTCATCCTGTGACTGGGATAGAATGACCTGTGCTCACCCCACCCCTGGTGCTGATGTGTGAAGCCATACTTGTGATGCAGCCCCGATGAGCCCCCAGGCCAGATCCTTAGTGGCTTCTATGTGCAGAATAAAAGTATTCAGTAACCACCCCCCCTAAAAAAAAATACAACAAAAAGAACCTGACCATTAAAAGCTACCATGGTGACAGGGAAGATCAAGAAACAAACTCAAAAGAAGACAATGAAATCAAAACAGGGATAAGCAAAGCCTCAAAGGAAAAAATGGGTGAATTGGACATAAGCTCAACAAGAATTTCTGGAAGAGCTAAAAATGATTTTCAAAATCAAATAAGAGTGGTAAATGAAAAAATAGGTAAAGGAATGAAAGAAAAGGAAGGAAAATTATGAAAATATAATTAACAGATTGGCAAAAAGAAGCACATAATACTAAATTAAATAACATATTTGAAAGCAGAATTGGCCAAATGAAAAAATGGTTTAAAAAAGCTCACTTGGGGTGGCTAGGTGATGCAGTGAGTAGAGCGCCAGCCCCAGAGTCAGAAGGACCTGAGTTCGGTTCTGGCCTCAGATACTTAACGCACACACAAACAAAAAAACCTAGCCGCGTGACCTTGGGCAAGTTACCTAACCCCAATTGCCCTCCAAAAAGCAAAAAATAAAAATAAAAAATAAATAAAAAAGCTCACTTAAGGAAATATTGCTTAAAAAATAGAATTGGTCAAGTGGAAGCTAATGATAAGACACAAAGAAATGATCAAAACAAGTCCAAAGAATAAAAAAAAATTGAATAAAATGTGAAATTGAGGAGAGACAATTTAATAATTGTTGCGTTACCTGAAATCTATAGTCAAAGAAAGACCCTAGACCTTACATTTCAAGAAATTATCAAGGAAAACTTCCCTGATTGCCTAAGAACAAGACTTGAAATAGAATTGAACATAGGGCAATTAGGTGGCACAGTGAGTAAAGCACCAGCCCTGAAGTCAGGAGGCCCTGAGTTTAAATTCAGCCTCTGACATTAGACACTCAACTATCTATGTGGTCTTGGGCAAGTCACTTAACCCCAATTGTCTTGCCTTCCCCCCTCCAAAAACAAAACAAAACAAAAAAAACCCAAAAAATAGAAATTGAAAGGATCCATAAATCAGTACCTGAATGAGATCCCAAAATGAAAACTCCCAGTAATATTATAGTCAAATTCCAGAGCTCCAAGGTTAAAGAGAAAATACTTCAAGCAGTCAGAAAGAAATCATTCAAATACCATGCATCCAGAGATAGAATTATACAAGATTTAGCAGCTACCATGTAAAAAAAATTGAAGGACATATTATTGGAAGATGATATCTTAGAAAACTAAAGAGCTGGGATTAAAACTGAGGATAATCTATACACCAAAACTGGGTATAATCCTTCAAGGAAAAAAAATGATATTTAATGAAATAGAAGACATTCTAGCATTCCCGATGAAAAAAGCAGAGTTGAACAGGAAATTTAAATTTCAAATATAAGACTCAAGAGAAACATAGAAAATAAATATGAAAGAGAAATCATAAGGGACTCAATAAGGTCAAACTGTTTACCTTTCTAAATGGGAAGATGATCCATGCATCTTTGAAGAACTGTATCATAATTAGGGCAGTTACAATAAGTCTATATTAAAAATGTGTGACAGTGAGTTTATTATGTTGTAATGAGGTTCAAAAGAGAAGAGGTAAGAAAGAGAGATGGTCTGGAAAAGGGTGAAGACAGAGGAAGAAGAGTAAAAATTATGTCACCTATAAAAGAGGTGTGAAAGAAGAGCTTTTACAATAGAGTAGAAAATATTGTGTGGAGGTGGTGGTAGTGAACAATGCTTGAACTTCAGTCACATTTGAATTGGTTCAAAGAAGGACAATCTATATCCATACTGAATTAGTAACAGAAATCCATCTTACTCAACAGGAAAATAGGAGGGGGAGGGAATAAGGAAAAGTGTAAGTGATAAGAAAGAGGGCAGATAAAAGAATACAATGGTCAGAAGCAAAAGAGACTTTAGAGGAAGGACAGGATAAAAAGAGAGAGAGAAGAATAAACAGAAGAAAATAGAATGGCAGGAAATGTAGAGTTAGTAATTATAATTGGGCATGGGAATGGGATTAACTCACTCATAAAATGGAAGGAAGAAATAGACAGTAAGCTATACTAGTGAAGAACTTCAACTTTCCCCTCACAGAGCTAGATAAATCTAATGATAAAATAAATAAGTCAAGGAGTAAACAGAATCTTAGAAAAGTTAGATATGATAGAAATCTGGAGGAAAATAAATGGGAATACAAAAAATTATGCCTTTTACTCAGTTGTATATAAATTGTATTTATACCTTCACAAAATCGACCATATATTAGGACATAAAACCACACAAAAATGGAGAAAAAAACAAATATTAAATGAATCCTTTTAAGAGCACAATACAATAAAATTATTTTTAATGAAAGATCATAGAAGCACAGATTAAAAAGTCATTGTTAAGGGGCAGAGCCAAGATGGCAGAGTAGAAACAGCACTTCCAACGTGCTTTGCCTCACACCACTTCCAAACAATGTAAAAGGGGAATCTGAACAACTTCTGGAGCCCCAGCACCCACAGAATGACACAGAGAAGCTAACCTCCTGCTGAGGACAGCCCATCAGCCCTGCAGGGAGCTGCGAGTGCAGCACTCTGAGAGTGGGCAGCACAGCCACACATGGAACCGACAGTGCAGCGCTCTGGGAGCCAAGCCCAGGCCCACATGAGCCGCAGTTTTAACCCCAGGGCGGCCAGGCAAGCAGCCGGCTGGAGGGACCCCAGAACACCAGCAGCTGTGGCGATTCCAGAATTATCAGCACAGATATGTCTAGGACAAAGTGAGAGGTTAGTGCCCTATGGACTTTGGGACCAGTATTTGGGGAACGTGCTGGCTTCCTCCTCTGGGGGTGAAAAGCTGCTGAGGAAACACAGCACAGAGGCCATTTTGCAGTGTCAGTGGCAACTCCAGCTCCTGGTCTGCGAACTGTAGAGAGATCCAGCAATCATTCTGGGGGTTAATCGCTTTTGCTTCAACCTGCTTGTATCTGGAGTGTGGTCGTGGGGGAAGGTCTGGGGTGGGTATCCAATTTGCCAGAGTGGGTGGAGGCTTGACAAAGGCAACCCAACCTCCTGAAGTTGTGAAGACCAAACGTTTGGGCGGAAGCTCTCCTGGCTGGTGGTAGAGTCCTACTGTGGCAACAAGGCCAAAAATCAAGTAATTAAGTGTCAATATGCCTAGGCAAAGGAAACAAAATAAACAGAAAAAATGCAACTTTAGACTCCTATTTTGGGGGCAAAGATGATCGACTCATGGAACAGGACTGTGAGGTCAGAACTCCTGCACCAAAAGCCCCAATTGAAAATACAAGCTGGCTACAGGCCATAGAGGACCTTAAGAAGCAGATAAGAGAAGTGGAGGAAAAATTGGGAAGAAAAATGAAAAAGATGCAAGAAAAGTATGAAATGACAGTCAACAGCTTGACTGAGGAAAATAACACCTTAAAAATAGACTAACTCAAATGGCAAAAGAGGCTCAGAAAGGCAATGAGGAGAAGAATGCCTTAAAAAGCCAAATTTGCCAGATGGAAAAAGAATCTCAAAAGCTCACCGAGGAGAATCATTCCTTCAGAATTAGACTGGAGCAAATGGAAGCTAGTGACTTTATGAGAAATCAAGATGCTGTTAAACATATCGAAACAAATGAAAGAATAGAAAGCAATGTGAAATATCTCATGGGAAAAACCACTGACCTGGAAAATAGATCCAGGAGAGATAATTTAAAAATTATTGGACTACCTGAAAGTCATGATCAAAGAAAGAACCTAGAAATCATCCTTCAAGAAATTCTGGGGGCAGCTAGGTGGCGCAGTGAATAGAGCGCCAGCCCTGGAGTCAGAAGGACCTGAGTTCAGAGCCGGCCTCCGTCACTTAATCCACACAAACAAAAACCTAGCCGTGTAACCTTGGGCAAGTTACTTAACCCCAATTGCTTTAAAAAAAAAAAAAAGAAATTCTGAAGGAAAATTGCCCTGATGTTTTAGACCCAGAGGGGGAAATAGAGGTTGAAAGAATCCACCGATTGCCTCCTGAAAAGGATCCCAAAAAGAAAACTCCTAAGAATATTATAGCCAGGTTCCAGAACTCCCAGATCAAGGAGAAAATACTACAAAGCAGCCAGGAAGAAACAATTCCAATATTGTGGAAACACAATCAGAATAGCCCAGGACCTGGCAGCTTCTACCCTGAGGGATTGAAGGGCGTGGAATATGATATTCCAGAGGGCAAAAGAGCTCAGATTGAAGCCAAGGGTCATCTACCCAGCAAAACTGAGTATTTTGTTTCAGGGGAAAATATGGTCATTCAGTGGAATAGAGGACTTTCAAGCATTCTTGAGGAAAAAACCAAAGTGCAATAGAAAATTTGACATTCAGACACAAGAAGCAAGAGATGCTTGAGAAGGTAATCAGGGAAAAGAAATCAAAAGGAACTTATCAAAGTTGAACTATTTATATTCCTACATGGAAAAACAATAACTGTGTCTGATGAAACCTTTCTCATTATGAAAATAGTTGAAGAAGGGTATATAGACATATGAATACATATTTGAATGTGTGTATATATGTTTACAGGTATACATGGATAGAGGGCACAGGTTGAATTTGGTGGGAAGGGATGATACTTAAGGGGTGAAGTTAAGAAGTGAAAGACGAAAATGACAAGAGGAGATGGGGAGAGACAGGGTAGAGTAAACTATCTCATATAGAAGAGGCAAGGAGAAGTAGTTGCAGGGGAGGGGAAGAACAGGAAGGCAAATAGGCAAAACCTTATTCTCATTGAATTTGGTTCAGGGAGAGAATGACATACATACTAAATGGGATATCTCACCCTGCAGGAGAGTAGGGGGAAGGGAGATTAGAGGGGGGATGGTGGAGGGGAGGACATTCTGGGGGGAGGGGAGGTTGGAAGTACCCACTATCGAAGAGGGACGGGATCAAAGTAGGGAATGGACCAGGTGGGGGGTGGGATGGGTGTGAGGGAAATATAAGCAGTCTTTTACAATATATATACTATGGTAATGTTTTGCATAGCTATACATGTACAACACATACTGAATCGCTTATCTTCTCAGAGGGAGTGGGTGACAAGGGAGGAAAGGAATGGATCTAAAATTCTAAGTCTTAAAATTAAATGTTTCAAATGTATATAAATACTATTATTAATACTATTTTGCATGTAATTGGGAGATAAGATGTTCAGGCATTGGGGCTCAGAGATTCACCATGCCCTAATGGCAAAGTTGAAGGGGGTATGGGAGAAGATATGGGAGAGAGCAGATTGGATGAGGGGATATCTAGTGGGACTGCTATTCTGGGGTGGTGGGTAGGGAAAAATGGGGAAAAATTGTAACTCAAAATCTGGTGGAAATGAATGATGTAAGCCAGAAGTTAAAAAAAATATATTAAAAAAAGTCATAAACTAATCTAATGCTAAAGAATGAGTGGGTCAAAGAACAAATAATACAAACCACCAATTACTTTATCAAAGAGAATGACCACAATGTTACGACATTCTAAAATTTGTGGGATGCAGCTAAACAGTACTTTGGGAAAAATTTATATCACTAAATGTGAATGGTACAAGTCACCCATAAGTAAAAGAGAGAAAAAGTAGATCAGCAAATTGCATATGCAAATAAAAAAAACAAAATTAGAAAAGCAACAAATTAAAAATCTCCAGTTAAGTACCAAAATTTTATGCAAAAACAATAAAATAAACTCTTGGTAGATTTGATTAAAGAAATAAAGAAGAAAGCCAAACTAATAGTATCAAAAATGAAAAGGGTGAATGCATCACCATGGAAGATGAAATTAATAAATTATTAGTAACTATTTCATCTAATTGTATGCCAGTAAAACTGATAATCTCAGTGAATTGGATAAATATTTACAAAAATATAAACTGCCTAGATTAAGACGAGGAGAAATAGAATACTTAAATAACTTTATTTTATAAAAAATAAACTGAACAAGTCATGAATGAACTCCCAAAGAAAAAATCCCCAGGAGTATATGGACTCACAAAATCATTCTACCAAACATTTAAAGAGTAATAAATCCTAATACAATATAAATTATTTTAAAAACAGGTAAAGAAGTCATTTTATGACACAAATAGTGTATTGATACCTAAAACAGGGAGGACCAAAAAGAAATCTATAGGCCAATTTCCTTAAGTGCATAACAAAGCAAATTTTTTAAATAAAATACTAGCAAGGAGATTACAGCAATATTTAACAAAGATTATATACTATGATTTGGTGGGATTTTTACCAGGAATAAACGACTGCTTCAGTATTAGGAAAACTGTCAGCATAATTAACCATATCAGTAACAAAACAATAAAAATCATGTGATTATCTCAATAGGTTCAGAAAAAATCCACTGACAAAAACAAAACGAAATACCCATTTCTATTAAAAATCACTAAAAAGCATCAGAAACAATGGAGCCTTTCTTAAAATGATGAGTGTTATCTATTTAAAACCAAGAGCAAACTTTATAATGAGCATAAATTTTAAGTTTTCCAAATAAGACCAGTGATAGAGGAAAGATGTCCATTGTCACCACTATTATTCAATACTTTTCTAGAAATGCTAACTATAGCAATAAGACAAGAAAAAGAAATTAAAGAAATAAAAATAGCAACCAGGAGACAAAAATTCTTTGCAGATGACATGATAGTACACTTAGAGAACCCTAGAGAATCAACTAAAAATTAGTTGAAAGAATTAACTTCAGCAAAGTTGCAGGATATATAACCCACACAAATCATTAGCATTTCTGTATTCCACCAACAAAATCCTGGAGCAAAAAAGAATGAAAGAGAAATTCCATTTAAAGTAATTGCAGACAATACAAAATACTTGGGAGTCTATTTGCCAAGACAAATGTAGGGACTTTATGAACAAAATTACAAAACACTTATATAAAAAAAAGAGAGACAGATTTAAAAGATTGGACAAATATTAATTTTTCATGGGTAGGCCAAGCCAATATAGTAAAAATGAGAATTCCATTTAAGTTAATTTACTTATCTAGTGCCATACCAATGAAATTACCAAAAAAATATGTTATTCATCTAGAAAAAAAGGGGAAAAATTATATGGAAGTAAAAAGTGTCGAGATATCTAGGGAATCATTTATAGCAATGAGAAAGAAAGTGACCTGGAATTACAGATTTCAAACTATATTACAAAGTAGCAACCATCAAAATAATCTGGTACTAAGATATAGCAGATCAGTGTAAAAGATTATGTACACAATTGCTGTTGTTTAGTCATTCAGTTGTGTCTGACTCTTAGTAACCCTATGAACTATAGCACACCGATACTATCCATGGTGTTTTCTTGGCAAAGATACTGAAGTGGTTTGCCATTTCCTTCTCCAGTAAATTAAGGCAAACAGGATTTAAATGACTTTCCCATGTTCACACAGCTTGAATTTACAAAAATTAGAGTCATTCCGCAGGTGAAAAATGGTCAAAGGATATGAACAGGCGGTTTTCAGAAGAAGAAATCAAAGCTATCAATAGTCACATGAAAAATTCCTCTAAGTTCTACTGTCTAGAGAAGTGCAAACTGAAGCAACTCTGAGGTACCACCTCATACCTATCAGATTGGAAAACATGACGTAAAAGGAAAATGACAGATACTGGAAGGGTTATGGAAAAACTGGGACACCAATGCACTGTTGGTGTACTTTTAAAGTAATCCAGCCATTCTTGAGAACAATTTGGATCTATGTTTTAAGAGCTATAAAACTGTGCATTCCTTTTCACCCAGCCATGTCACTACTAGGTCTATATTCCAAAGAGATAAAGAAATTGCAGTTCTTTTGTGGTACTAAAGAGATCAATGGGATGCCCATCAGTTGGGGAGTGACTGAACAAGCTGTGGCTTATGATTTTGATATGAGTTCTATTGTACTGTGAAACATGATGAGCAGAATGGTTTCAGAAAAACCTGGGAAGACTCATAAACATTCATGCAGAATGAAGAGAGAAGAACCAAGAGAACATTGCACACAGAAACAGAAATAATGAATGGATAATTAGATATAAAAGATTTAGTATTCTGATCAGAAATCAATTCTGATAGAAGACAATTCCAAAGCACCCATAATGAAAATGCTATCTACCTTGACAAAGAGAATTGATGATCTCAGAATGCAGATAAAAGCATACCTTTATTTTTAAACATTTTTCTTATTTTGTTTTTTCTCAGTTTGTTCTTTTGCAACATAGCTAATATGGAAATGTGTTTTTACATGATTTTACACATATTACTGGCATAAAATTGCTTGCCTTCTCAAGGAGTGGGGGGGGGGCGAGAGGGAATTTGGGACTCGATATTTAGAAAAAAATATTAAAATTGTTTTAGCCGTCATCAGGAAACATTAAATAAAATATATTTTAAAAAAAGAAAGGCCATAGGAAGAAAAGAGGAGTGTGTGGTAGGCAAACACTGTCCAAACTGCCCAATAATTGCAGAGTGATGTTTTAAAGCTGCTAAAATTATATGTCTGTGTGACAGCTTGCTAACCACGAAATAGAAGTTAGGTTAAAGTAATGACCAAAACTAAACTTCTACATTTTATAAAAATGAACCCTCTTCTGAACCACTAATGTATTCTTGCCAACATAATCCTCTTTCCTGAAGCCATAAACTTTGCACAAAAATAAACTTTGCCTAGGCAGTATCCACCAAGCCAGACATATTTTGTGAAAATTTAATGTTATAGAACTGAGGTAGTAATTGCTTATTATACCTGTCTTATTAAAGTAGCTATTGAGTGGAATTTTTCGTCAGATGATTAAGATGAGGATTAAATAATGATACAATTCAATGGAGTCGGGATGGTCTGACGGTGAAACCAAAAAAAAGTATACTTATTAATGATTCAATGTCAACACAGCAGGAGATCTCAAATGAAGGATTCCAGGGATTGGTAGTAGGCCTTTTGCTATTTAACATTTTTATCCATTGACTAGGGTAAAGGCTGTCTCTTAAATTTTCAGGTGCTATCAAGGTGGGAGGGATACATAATATACTGGTCAGCCGTGTATTAACAGGATTCAAAAAGATCTTGACAGTATTGGGTAGACTTAATAAAATGAAATTTTCGAAGAATAAATTTTTTTTAAAAGCATTTATTAGTACTATGTCAAGTGCTATACTAAGCTCTGAGAATCCAACAGAAAAGCAGGATGATCCCTCTCTGCTCTCAAGAATATTGTATTTTAATAGAGAGAGATAACAAATAATATAGGAGAATTCAGTCACAAAGTAGAAATATAACATGTATTAGTTCATTTGTTTCAGTTGTGTTGGATTCTGTCATCCCATCTGGAATTTTCTTGGCAAAGATACTGGAGTGGTTTGCCATTTCCTTCTCAAACTTATTTTGCAGATGAGGAAACTGAGGTAAACAGGGTTAAGTGACTTTCCCACGCTCACACAGCTAGTAAGTGTCTGAGGCCAGATTTGAACTCAAGTCTTCCTGACTCCAGGCCTGGTACTCTACTCACTGTACCACTTAGCTCCCCTAAAGTTGTATATGTGGGTTAAAAAAAGTAACCTCACAAGAACAGGATAGGTTGGGGTATGTATAGACAGCAGGCTGCTTGAAAAAAAATATCTTTTTGGCTTTGGAGAAGGGGAATGCAAAATTCATGTAATGTGATACAGCAACCAAAAGTTAATACAATTGAGAAATGTAACTTCCAGGGAAGAAGGGAGGTCCACTCTGCCCTTGTAAGGTCTGTAAAGTATTTTGTTCAGATCTGAGCACCACAGTTTAAGAAGGACTGATGAGCTAGAGAACTTCTAAAGAAGGATGGTACCAGGAAGGTGTAATGTTACTGGGATTTAAGATCTACCCTGCCCATGAATAGGCAGGAAACCATTAAGGGAAACTTGCTTAGGGGAGGATTGCTTGTAGGAAAGTTTTCAAACCTTTTGCTAATTTCTAATCAGGCACTGAGTCAGGAGGGCTATGACGCCCTGTGGCTCTAAAAAAAAAAAGGTATACAAACATATAAATATATGGAATATATGGAAGAGTGTTCTTGTGATTTGACCAGATGAGACTCTGGGTAGCTGTTAAGGAGCCCCTTGACTTTGAAAAACCCAGATATTATTGCTTTACTCTCTTGTAACTATGTATATATTACCTTGGTCAGATACTTAGAGCTATATGTTGATCTGTGCTAATTTCTCAGATAGTTAAAAGCCCTGTCTATTGTTTTTTATTTCTTTGCTTGTATTTTCTCTATTTTCTTTGTTTGGATTTTCTCTGAAGTTCAGGGTGCTGATGTTTCCCCTGAACTAATGAATGTAATTAAAAATGATTGTTGCGGGGGGCGGAGCCAAGATGGTAGAGTCGAAACAGCTCATCCAAGCCTCTCTGCCCCCAGATTCCCCCCAAACTATGTAAAAGGGGACTCTGAACAACTTCTGGAGCCCCAGCACCCACAGAACGACACAGAGAAGCTAACCTCCCGCTGAGGACAGCCCAGCAGCCCTGCAGGAAGGACCAGCGCAGCGGTCTGGGACCTGGCAGCGCGCAGAGCACAGGAGCAGAGCAGAGCCCAGGTCCGCATGAGCCGAGGTTTTAGCCCCAGGGCGGAAGGGCCAGCAGCCGGCTGGAGGAACCCCAGAACACCAAGAGCTGTGTCGACTCCAGAATTATCAACATAGACATGCCTAGGACAAAGTAAGAGGTTAGTGTCCTATGGACTTTGGGACCTGTATTTGGGGAATGCGTCAGCTCCCTCCCCTGGGGGCTAGAAGCTGCTGAGGAGACATGCCATTTTGTAGTTTTCAGAGGCAGCTCCGGCTCCCAGCCTACAAATCGTGGGGAAATCCAGCGATCAGTCTTGGGGGGTAATCGCTCTTGCTTTAACCTTCCTGGATCTGGATTGTGATCTAGGGTGGAAGTTGTGGGTGGGTTTACAGCTTGCCAGAAACGGAAGTTGCCCCCCACATGTTCGGGATGAAAATTCCTCTATCTGGCCTTAAAGCCATAGTGTGGCAACAAGCCCAAAAGTCAAGTAATTAAGTGGCAACATGCCAAGGCAAAGGAAACAGAAAAATGCAACCCTAGACTCCTATTTTGGGGGCATAGAGCAGGAAAAGGACTGTGAGGTCAGAAGTCCTGCTCCAAAAGCCCCAGGGGAAAACATGAGTGGGTTGCAGGCCATAGAGGACCTTAAGAAGGACTTTAAAAATCAAATAAGAGAAGTGGAGGAAAAATTAGAAAGAGAAATGAGAAGGATGCAGGAAAAGTATGAAATGAGGGTCAACAGCCTGACTGAGGAAAACAACACCTTAAAAAATAGACTAACTCAAATGGCAAAGGAGGCCCAAAAGGGCAATGAGGAGAAGAATGCCTTAAAAAGTCGAATTTGCCAGATGGAAAAAGAATCTCAAAAGTTCACTGAGGAGATTCATTCCTTCAGAGTTAGACTGGAGCAAATGGAAGCTAATGACTTTATGAGAAATCAAGATGCTGTTAAGCAGATCCAAACAAATGAAAGATTAGAAGGCAATGTGAAATATCTCATGGGAAAAACCACTGACCTGGAAAATAGATCCAGGAGAGACAATTTAAAAATTATTGGACTACCTGAAAGCCATGATCAAGGAAAGAACCTAGAAATCACACTTCAAGAAATTCTCAAGGAAGACTGCCCTGATGTCTTAGATCCAGAGGGCAAAATAGAGGTTGAAAGAATCCACAGATCACCTCCTGAAAAAGATCCCAAAAAGAAAACTCCCAGGAATATTATAGCCAGGTTCCAGAATCCCCAGATCAAGGAGAAAATACTACAAGTGGCCAGGAAGAAACAATTTCAATATTGTGGAAACACAATCAGAATAGCCCAGGACCTGGCAGCTTCTACACTGAGGGATCGAAGGGCATGGAATATGATATTCCAGAGGGCAAAAGAACTGGGAATGAACCCAAGGGTCACCTACCCAGCAAAACTGAGTATTTTGTTTCAGGGGAAAATATGGTCATTCAGTGGAATAGAGGACTTTCAAGCATTCTTGAGGAAAAAACCAGAATTGAATAGAAAATTTGACATCCAGACACAAGAAGGAAGAGATGCCTGAGAAGGTAATCAGGGAAAAGAAATCAAAAGGAACTTATCAAAGTTGAACTATTTACATTCCTATATGGAAAAGCAATAACTGTGACTGATGATATCTTTCTCACTATGAAAATAATGGAAGAAGGGGGTGTGGTCATATGAATACATATGTGAATGTGTGTGTATATGGTTACAGTTATATATGGATAGAGGGCATAGGTTGAATTTGTTGGGAAGGGAGAATACTCAAGGGATGAAATTATGAGGTGAGAGAGGAAAGTGGCAAGAGGAGATGGGGAGAGACAGGGTAGGGTAAACTATCCCATGTAGAAGAAGCAAGGGGAAGTGGTTGCAAAGGAGGGGAAGAATAAGGAAGGCTAAAAAGGCAAAACCACATTCACATTGAATTTGGTTCAGGGAGAAAATGACATACATACTAAATGGGATATCTCAACCTGCAGCAGGATAGGGGGAAGGGGGATGAGAGGAGGGATGATGGATGGGAGGGCATCCTTGGGGGGAGGGGAGGTTGGAAGTACCCACTATAGAAGAGGGACAGGATCATGTAGGGAATGGACCAGGTCGGGGGTGGGATGTGTGGGAGGGAATTATAAGCAGCCTTGTACAATATATCTACTATGATAATGTTTTGCATAGCTAGACATGTACAACATATACTGAATTACTTATCTCCCAAGAGGGAATGGGTGACAAGGGAGGAAGGAAATGGATCTGAAATTCGAGGTCGTAACATTAAATGTTTCAAATATATATAAATACTATTATTAATACTCTTTTGCTTGTAATAGGGAGATAAGATGTGCAGGCATTGGGACACAAAGATTCACCTTCCTCTAATGGAAAAGTCGATGGGAGTATGGGAGAAGGTATGGGAGAGAGCAGATTGGAGGAAGCGGTATCTTGTGGGACTACTATTCTGGGAGGTTGGGTAGGGGAATAATGGGGGGGAAATGATTGTAACTCAAACTCTGGTGGAAATGAATGATGTAAAACAGAAGTTAATAAAGCATTTGTTTAAAAAAAATGATTGTTGCTCCCTTGAACAGCTCTCTTTCCTAGTAAAGTAGATCTAAGAACTTTTGCTAGCAGTCATCCTGGATATTCCAGTTTGCTTGCTGTTGCAGAAGGGTAAGGGTCTTGAGTCTATGTCATATCAGGAACAATTGAAAGAACTGAGGCTGTTTGACCTGGAGGAAAAAAAAGGGGGGGGGTGATGTGAGTATTGTCAAGTCCTGAAGGATTTTCATACTTAAAGGAAGTAGATTAGTTTTGTTTATCCTCAGACCAGTGAACTATGAGGAAAGTGAGAGTTGGAAAGAGGCAAATTTGCACTTGATGTAGGGGGAAATTTTCTTATTAGCACCACTCAAAAGTGGAATAGGCTTTCTCAAGAGCTAGCAACTTCCTCCTACTTGGACTTCTTTAGCCAAGGCTGAGTAGCCCACTTATTTTGTAACCTGATGTGTTGTAGTCTTTTTGTGTATAGGTTGGACTAGGTGACTACTGAATTCCCTTCCAACTCTAACATAATGTGATTCTATAGCTCTTGTAATGTTAAGATATATAGTTAGAGAGGGAGGTGGGAATTGGGAAAGAATTTTTACAACCTTTGTCCCTGATAAAGGACTCATTTCTAAAATATACAGAGAATTGAGTCAAATCTATAAGAATACAAGTCATTCCCCAATTGATAAATGGTCAAAGGATATGAACAGGCAGGCTTCAGAGAAAGAAATTAAAGATATCTATAAGCATATGAAGAAATGTTCTAAATCACTATTGATTAGAGAAATGCAAATCAAAACAACTCTGAGCTACCACATCTCTCCAGTCAGATTGACTAAGATGACAAAACAGGAAAATGACAAATGCTGGAGAGGATGTGGGCAAATTGGAACACTAATGCATTGCTGGTGGAGTTGTGAACTTATCCAACCATTCTGGAGAGCAATCTGGAATTATGCCCAAAGGGCTATAAATAATTTCATACCCTTTGACCCAACAATACTACTTCTCGGGTTATATCCCAAAGAGATCATAGAAATGGGAGGAAGACCCATATGTACAAAAATATTTATAGCAGCTCTTTTCGTGGTTGCAAAGAATTGGAAATTAAAGGGGTGCCCATCAATTGGGGAATGGCTAAACAAGTTGTGGTATATGCATGTAGTGGAATTCTATTGTGCTATAAGAAATGAGGAGGAGACAGTTTTCATATTTACCTGGAGAAGCTTATACAAACTGATGCTGAGTGAGAAGAGTAGAACAAGGAAAAGTTTGTATACAGTGACAGACACAACATATGTATGATGACCAACTATGACAGACTGGACTCTTCTCAGCAATGCAATGATATAAATCAATCCTGAAAGACTCATGAAGGAGAGAGATGCCTACATCCAGAGAAATAACTAGAAAGAACTGAGCTTGAATCCTGATGGAAGCAAACTAATTGGTCTTTTTCTTTTCATTGTTTGATTTTATTTCTTCTTTACTATTTTTCATCCCATCTAGTACAATACGACTTTGTATCTTGACTAATGTCTAATGTGAAAGTATTTGCAGATCTTATACTGTACTATATGGCTTCATGGGGGTGCGGGGAGGGAGGGAAGGGAAATTTGAGACTCAAGGAACTATGGAATTGGATCTTATAAACTAAAAATAAACAAAAAAAATATACAGTTAGTTCATAAATATTCACAACTAAAGGATAGTATCAATGTCATTTACCTGAATTATGGAAATACTTAAAAGATTTCCCTTCACTATAGATTGCAACAATGGACACCTTCCAAATACTTAGGAATACACACACAGGTAGACAAAATTGTACAATAGAAGTTCACTATTATAATACGATATGATATGATGCAATGCAATATAATATAACATACATATATTAAGTGCTAATAACATACCAGGCACTGTGTTCAGTGCTGGGAATACAATAAGAAAAAGA
This sequence comes from Gymnobelideus leadbeateri, assembly GCA_011680675.1. Taxonomy (NCBI): domain Eukaryota; kingdom Metazoa; phylum Chordata; class Mammalia; order Diprotodontia; family Petauridae; genus Gymnobelideus; species Gymnobelideus leadbeateri. The sequence goes on along the minus strand of WOXC01009442.1, from coordinate 51,974 downwards.
AAGACAGTACCTTCCCTCAAGTTGCTTATAATTTAACAAAGGAAGATAATACTCAAAAGGAAGCTGAAATGTAGAGAGAAGGTACCAGAAATGCAGTCATGATAGTAGAATCAAATTCAGTGAGTACAACTGGTGGTAAAGTAAGAGCTGGCTGTGCTTCTGATATTGCTTTAAATGGACATTTTGGGAGGAGTTTTTTGCTCTACCCTTCAGCCATCCTATCAGAAAGCAGAGGCAACTGGGAGTACTAATGAGGTGTGAGTACCAAAATTGAAATAGTCTCCAGGATGATGAGTTTTTGGTGATGAGATTATAAACTAACAGATGATAAATACACATACTACAAATAAAAACCTCAAAATACATGAGAATTCAACAAATAAACTCTACCAGAATTAGAATAGCATCACAGACAAAACTCTTATCCATGATTGCACAGACAAAACATTTGAGCCTTTAAAAAATAAGAGTAATATTTTCAATAGCACCACACCAAAATAAAAGCTCATCAATCAATGAACAAACATTTGTTCATAGTCTACAGTATATTAGGCACTGTTAGGTGTTGAGAATACAAACATAGATGAGAAATAATATCTGTTCTCTAGGAATTTACATTCTATAACGGGAGAGGACAAACGTGTTCATATGTATGTATATTCAAAATAGCTAGAAAAGAGCAGATTGAGTCTTAGCAGTTGGGGAATAAGGAAAGGTTTCATGTAAAAAGTGCTACTTGAGCTTTCTTGAAGGAATCTCAAGTAAGACTTCTGTAATACAAGGCAAAAGTAATGAGGATGCTTGTTTCAGGTGTTATGGTTGGCCAATGGAAGTTTCAGAGACTGGAAATGGCATGCTACGAATGAGAACTTGTAATAAGGTCACATTTACAAGACTGTAGAGTAAGTAATATGAAATAAGCCTGAAAGGGTTAGTTGAGACAAATTTGTGACAACTTTAAATGTCAATGGAATAGTTTATATCTTCTCTTAGAGATAATAGGGAGCCATATAAGCTTAATGAATATGCCAGAAACATGGTCAAATCCATAATTTAGGAAAATCATTTTGGTAGCTATGTGGAAGATGGATTGGAGCATGGTGAGTCTTAAATCAAGGATGCCAATTAAAGGCTATTGACCAGGAGCAGAAAGATGACAAGGAGGAGGAGATTGAAGGAACATGGCATAATGATTGTGCTGTCTTTGGAGTACAGAAGAGCTGGGTTTAAATCCTACCTCTAACACATCTTCCAGAGACTCCAAATTATAGATTAGCTGCTTGGATATTGCTGAAGGGAGTTCCTCTCTCTCAATTTTTTTTTAAATCACAAGTTACATAAAGGCAAGACTAAAATATAAAGTTTTGGGACTCCTTGATTTTGTATCTAACTCCTCCTTTGATAAGTTTTGAAATTACAGGATGGAATAGATAGATCAGAATGGGTTCAATACAGGATGCTATATTTCAATGCCATCAAATAATTTACAACATATATACACACATAAATGCATGCATATGCACGTTTATATATGTATAAGATATACACATATGTATATACACATATGCAATAATAAATTAATGCCAGCTTCCATGAAGCCAGCTTTGAGGTTATCAACCAACACTTATTAAACACCTACTAAATATCAGGTATTTTACTAGGTGCCAGATACACAAAAATAGACATAAAACATCCTTGCAATTAAAGACCATATATTCTATTAGAAGCAACAATAATAGAGATGCAGAAGAATTGATTATATATATACATATATATACATGCACATATATGTATACACACAGACACACAGATATACATTTATGTATATATATATAATAAATCAATGATAATATTTTGAGAGGAATAGCATTAATAGCTATAGCAGGGGGTCAGGAAAAGTTTCATAGAAAGGTGGGTGTGTCTGAACTGAGTCTTAAAGAAAACTAGGAATTCTAAGTGGTAGATATACAGAGGCATTCCAGCATTGGGTAAATTTGCACAAAGCCAAAGAAATAGGAAATGTTGTATGTGAGGAATAATGAGAAGACCATTAGGAATAACCAAAAAACAGTGAAAAATTGCTTGCTCCAGAGGTAGGTGCCTTGTATTTCTAATTAACTCTCTGTGTTAATCTGAAAAAGTAGCTTAGTTAAACTGTGCTTCAGTTTGCCTCCTGTAAAAGCAATATCATAATAACTACTCATACTACTAATCTCACAGGAGTGTTGTGAAGTTCAAAGGAGATAGTGGGTACAAAATATTATATAAGCAACAACTACCATTCTATCATTAAAGATCACTAGCTTTAAAATTCTGGAAATTTTAGTTATGGCAAATTAGATAATTATAAGTTGCTATAATTGTTTAACACTCAAAATTTTGAAGGCTCTTTTATTTTGTTGTTCTCATCAAATAATTAGTATTGTTTAATGCCAAGCACAAGCAACTTCCAGGTTCGGATTATAAGCATAGCAAACTCCATTTATTCAGTGACATATTAAGGCAAGACATTCACAGAAAATCAAAATACAGCATTCACCATGTGTAACTCAATAATTTAGTAAGTCCTCAATTCAATCACAAAGAACTAAGGTCCAAGTACTCCACCCCTTGGCAGTATATTGATTTAGTCACTCACAAAGTCTTCTCTCTATTCAATTGGATATTAGTTTCTCATCATAAACAAAATACATTCATTTGGTCAGTCACAAAGCACAACAATCAAAATACTCCACCCCTGGATCACAACTGAATTACAGTTATCATCAGTTACCACCAAGCACCTTCTCAAAGGGGTAGTGGAGAACACAAAGGCCATCTACCCCTAAGCTACAACAAGGTTACAATATCTTCATAGTTTTCAATACCCAAGGAAAGGTCTTTTCTTCATCTTGACCCAACACAAGTTCTCACTTCCTTGTTCCTGGGAAGACCAAGCTTAACAAAGCCACAATATACATTACCAGCATCCTTACCAATTCACTTTCTATCTGTGGAACAGTCACAGGTAGAAAACATCAGAAAGACCCTCCTCCATGATTTCTGTAAACATACAAGAAAATCCTCCTTCAGGGCTTCTCAACCAACAGTAAGGTTCCAGGACCTCTGAAACAATAGCACTGTCCTTCGCCAGCAGATGAATCTGGCAAGGTAACATCAAAACAGACAGAAAAAATACTGGCACCACAGTCATGCCTCCTCAGTTCTTGGCAGCTCTGGGTGGAAGTTCTCAAAAGTTCTAGGCAGCTCCAACTGGCCCTCAGCAGTTCTGGTGACTTCAGCTGGCAGTTCTCTCTCTCTCAGCAACTCTGGACCCAGGCAATTTCTCTCTCTCTCTCTCTCTCTCTCTCTCTCTCTCTCTCTCTCTCTCTCTCTCTCTCTCTCTCTCTATCCCTCCCTCCCTCCCTCCCTCCATGATGTTGCTCCCAAAAGTTCCTCTGGCTTCTCTATGCTTGGGCATCTGTATCCACAACATTAGCTCCTCCCAGTTCAGCCCCCTCTCTTCACATCAACAAGTCCATCCCACAAGTGGGATTCACAAGCTCTGGGTTTTAACACTTAACTCAAAAACCAAGCCAATACAAGGGGATCTTTAAATTCCATTACCATGACACAATGTTACAATGTTCAATAAGGAAGAGGTAGTGGAAAAGATTGTCTGTTCAGGTGCCTTGATTTGAATTAGGTGCTTTATTGGAACACCTGAATGTTATGCCATGCCACCAAAAACAAAGACGAAAGCCTCCTAAAATTTGAGAGATCATCAGGCTATAGTCTACATTGGCACTCTAAACTTTAGACCCTAAATGTATTGTGTAAACATCATACATATATCTACAGACATGACAATAGATAAAATCTTACATAGATCCACAACAACATGGCAAAGAGACATTGGTAACAAACTTCATACAAATTTGGCGACATTCTTTCATTCTCCAATAGATATCTACTAGATAGTTTACTTGAAATTCCTGGGCAATAAAGAGTTAACCTTTAAGTTGTTAGAAGGGTGGTATACATTCTAGCAGTGCTATGTCATGTAAACCCTGCCATCTCAGAAAATTGCTTGGGGCAGGTTATGGGAAAAAATAACATTTCATTCATGAATAGTTCTGAATGTGAATAATTAAATTTGGGAAAAGGGTATTTTATTATGTGAAGTCCATTTCTGGAATAGTAGGACCTTGGGACTTGATTCAAATTGCACTAAATGTGCTGACATACCTAATGTTCACTTCTAAATAAAGACTATAAAATTCTGTGGAGCTAAACAATGGGATACGAAGAATCTGCCCACAATTAAAACCCGGTACCATGAGATGCGGGAGGTGATAATACAAGGCCAAATGCCTTAGTAGACTACAGTCTATGTGTATCCTCCCAGGCATTTCTTAAAATGTTAGATGCCTTTTGAAATTTCCACCCAAGTGAATAAAAGCATAGGGCAAAAACATATAAAACATATCCAGGAATGCTATAAATCAACCAGATAACATAGACAAAATAAAAAGATGTATAAATATTATCTTACTATTAGTACATGTTATGCTGTATGACAGCTGCTGAATTCCTGAGTTTTGTAAATCAACCTATATTATATTTCTTTTAATATGAACAAGGAACAATTATATCATAGATTTAAAAAACATAGATATTTAAAATATGGATATCTTTAAAACTGATCCAATTTTATAACTCTGAAAGTTTGATTTCTGAGTGGTAAGGAAATGCATTGATTTCCATTTAAAAAGAAAGGGTGGGTGTTCAGTAAGAAAGTACTTTAATGAAAGTTCTGCCTCTTTTTTCTTTTTAAAGCAATTGGGGTTAAGAAACTTGCTCAAGGTTACGCGGCCAGTCATTATTTATGTGTGGGTGCTCATTTTCTGAGGCAGGATCTGATCTCCTGTCATCCCAACTCTGAGGCCGGCGCTCTTACTCACTGCGCCACCGAGCCACCCCTGAAAGTTCTACCTCTTAATAGCTTAAGTTTTAAGGTATAAAACTTGGGTTTTTGTAAAATGACCTTTCCAAGTTAGAACAACAACAACAAAAATCTACAAAAGATCTTGATAAGCTATCATATTTTTTATACCACAAACCCAAACCCCGCAAAGCCCAGTCTGCTAGGAAAGTTGCAACCAATATGAGAGCAATCAGCACAATCTCAACAATTCAAGTCTTAGTTTGAAAACAATGCCAAATAGATAATTACATGATTTATTTCAAAGAATCACACAAAAATGTATGTAGTCTTGGCCTCTCCAAACAATATATTACTTGGCTGTAAGCTCTTTTTCCCACCTTCTCTCCCTCCCACTCCCAGTCCCTCTGGAAACTTGAATTCTGACAGTGAAATTGGTGCTGTTAACTGAACTTTCTCTGCATCTTGGCATCATCCAAACCGCTACCTCACTTCATGACCATCTCCAAACTGCTTTCGATTTCTCCTTTATTTGTTTTCTTCCTCCTTAGAATGAAAGTTCCTTGGAGTCAGGGTCTATCTTACCTCTCAGTGCCTAAGACATGGCAATTAATAAATAAATACACTGATAATTTTCTCTCTCTCTTTTCCTCTCCTCTTTTTCTCCCTTCCTTCTCTCTTTGTCTTTATTTCTCTCTGTCTCTCTCCCTCCCTCTTTGTCTCTGTTTCTCTTTGTATGTGTCTCTCTGCCTCTGTCTTTCTGTCTCTCCCCCCAAGGAGCCTATCCCTCATCTTCTGTCTGAGAAAGTCAGGCACACCATTTGTTATCAGGATACTTTAATGTTGCATCAAGGGCATTGTTATCAAGCACTTATTAAAGCATCTATTATGTGCCTGGCACTGGTCCAAAGTGTCAAGTGGAAAAGTTTTCATTCCTCTTCATTTTTATATTTTTCAGTAGAAACTATCATGGCCATCTTTTTCTTTCTGAGAAAATTCATTCTAAATGGTATAGGTAAGTGGTTACTGGATGGATGAAAAAATATCTTGCTCTTGATATCTGATTTGGGAAATGTTTTAACAATTGTGCTCTAGAAATTCATGAGAAATCTTTGACATTAACTAAAAATATTCATGCAATGTGTCTCCAGGACCATTACTGATATTGATATGCAATTTCGTGTTTCAACTCAATTCTGTAATTTCTGTTTATGACTTGCCAAATGGCTGGTCCAAATGAGGTTTTAAAAACAGAATTAAGGGTTTTTAAATAACTGTTAAATACACAAAAGACCTTTTACAGCAGTAAAATGTTGTTTAAATGACAAGTTATGGGGAAAATTGTTCTGAAAATGATATGACAGAACAGAAAAGCTGGATATACAATGATTTCCTCACAGTTAGCCTATTCCTGTGATCTCCATAGAAAGTGCAAGTACTTTTGGAGACTGGCTTGAATCCAAGCAGCAATTAATTGAATTTTCAGAAGTGTAAATACTTTGTAATAACCCTATATGTTGCTTGTTGCAGGTGCCAAAATTGGCATTTTGATGTCAAGCTTAAAGTCAGAAAAGAAACTGGAATTTTTTGTACATAGATACCATAACTACATAAAGAAGATTTCTATATTCATTGAAAATGCTTTTGGTGCCTGCTATGGATATACATTTCAATTCTATTATCTCAGTATTACAGATTTAGAGTTAGAAGAAGTAAACTTATCAGTCCAATCTCATATTAGAGAGGTAAAAATATCACCAAACTGCCTTGTTGTATGAATTTCATTACAGAACTTAGAAGGAAACACATTGACTTTGAGAAAAACAGAAAGCATAGTCCTATGGGAATGCAGTTCCTGCAGAGACAGAAACTGGGTTTCTGTTACACTCCAGTCAACCTATTTGTCTCCCTGATACATAATATTCCATCTCTTGCATCCATGCTTTTGCTGGGGTTTGGAATTCTTTTCTTCCTCACACCTACCTCATAGAATCCCTAGTTGATTTAATAGTTTACCATAGGTGCCACCTACTGAAAATGTTTTCCATCAGATATTAGTGCTTGCCACCCCTCTCCCCCACCTGACTTTGTATTTACTCTCTATATAATTTTGTTTATACTTATCAGGATACATGGCATTTTCTGATGGATCTGTGACCTCATCCTAGTGGGTATTCTTTTCAGTGATGTGTATCACAAACCATTTGATTTCCCAAATTGCATGATTCTTAACTATGTCCTCCTATAAGTTTGCCACATGGATTTCATTCACTGTATTGGGTGTCCTTGTCAAGTTCCCTAGATATTGGGAAGATGTCTATGGAATGAATAGGTTGGCAACTAGTAATACCTTACTACCACCACATAAACAGGACATTTTTTTACTCACATATTTCACTGATAACATCCTTCATACATCACTTCTCTTTCATGAATATTTGTAATATCTTCTAAATTCACCATATTCCTCTTCATTGTCATTTGGATTATATTATTCAATATATTATATTATCCAATTATATTCTTTAGGCATAATAGTGGGATGTGATTTGCATTCATATATAACTGGGAAAATTTTCATTTTTTTAATGGGACCTGTGGCATTGGGAGCTGCTCAGAGAGAAATGTCCTTCACAAACATACATATGTTCAATGTCTATAAAATTTCATCTAAGAGAGTTTCCTAGAGTTCTGAGAGGGTGAATATCTTGCCAAGGTCCCATACTCAGTGTGTCAGACACAGGACTTGAACTCAGTTCTTTCTAATTCTAAGACCAGGTCTTACTTCAGTATACCATACTTTCTCTATGATGTGACTTTGTTTCAGGGAGATACCTGTGGTCATTAAAACATGTTCATTTTCCCTAAAACAATTCAGACAGCTCAGCCATGCCTGTTTATTCTTGGTTCCAAGTCATTGCCCATTTATAGTCTGACATTTTGTTTTTGACCAGAGTTGTTATTTCATTGATGCATAGAGCAACCATGAAGAGTGCCCTCTGTCAATGTAAGTCAGCAGTTTCTCTGAAATATATGACCTTAGAGAGATGTCTAGGCCCCCGAGAGGATATATAAGCATGTGTGTTTACATACGTATACTTGCAATACCTAAATATGTATATATGCATATGTGTGTATACATGAGCTCCATAGATTATCCTTCTAATTGCATCTCACAGTCTGGCCAATAAGAGTTCTTCATCCATTTACCTCAAGATTCATTATAGTTAAAGATTTTATTTCTCAATTAGCAGTATCTACAACATCCCCATGCTTAGTGAGGGAATCACAATATAATCTATAAATTGTATCATTTGGAGGACATTTATGGAGAAACCTTCTTTGTCTCAAATTACATCTTTTCCATGACAATAGTAAACACGTTTGATTAGTATACATCCCTCTGTTTTATGCTTGTTTGATATCAATGATCAGAGTGTGAATGCTCAAGCTGATATGTATTTGTTGTTATATCTTCCAAGTAATCTTGAGTAACATTAATATGTATATGGGAGGCACTTCATTGTAGACAGATTTAAAGAAATAATTTGTTTTTCTAAATCAAATAATTTTTATAGTAAACAAACAATAAACAGAATCAGATTTTGGATTTCTAACATCTTTTAGTCAGCTGTATGAGAGTAAAGATGTGATCTCATCCATATATACCACAACATTTATAGCAGCATTTTTTGTAATAGTAAAGAATTGGAAACAAAATGTTGCCCATCAATTGGGGAATAGCTAAACAAATTGTTTTGTTTAGCTAGGTGGCATAGTAGATAGCATACTGGGCCTGAAGTCAGGAAGACTAATCTTCCTGAGTTCAAATCCAGCCTCATTTACTAACTGAATAACCCTGGGAAAGTCACTTAATCTCCTTTGCCTCAGTTTCCTTTTCTGTAAAATCATCTAGACAAGGAAACCGCAAACCACTCCAGTATCTTTCCCAACAAAACCCCAAATGGGGTCATGAAAAGTCACACAACTGAAATAACTGAAAAACAACAACAAATTGTGGCAGAGGAATGTAACAGAACATTATTGTGCTGTAAGAAATCATTAGTATGATGAATCCAGAGAAGTACAGAAAGATTTACATGAATTAATGCAATGTAAAATGAGCAGAATCAATAAAACAATATGCTCACTAACTACAATAATATAAATAGAAAGAAAAGTTATAGCAAATAATGTAAATGGAAAGAATGACACACCAAGAATGAAAAGTGAATGTAACAAAATTATAAAGATTAAGCAGGATTTGAATAAAGAAGTATGAGAGGATCCCTCCAACTCACTCCTCCATGTGGGAGGTTCACAAGTGTCATGTATTATACATATTTTCAAACTTTTTCAATGTATTGATCAGTTGTGCTAATATTTTTCTCACTAAAAATACTATGTGTTATATGGGTTGGCTTTGTGGGAAGGAGACAGATACTTGGCATAAACATGATGATTTAAGATATAGAAGGTATCAGTAAAATGTATTAAAAGATATATGATCTCCTATGGAATACTACTGGCAAAATACTGCCTGTTTTATTCTAGTACCTTCATAAATTTTATCCTTGAGATATGTATAGATTATCACCATAAAAATTGATACATTTTGGGAAAAGGAATGCGGATTAGGAGTTATTAATTATTAATACTCTTCTTTGGGAATACTGATGTCTAATATATTGTATATAGATATTGTACATAGTTTTCCCACTTTTTCCAGTGCCTTGATTGTTGATTCCTCATCACCCCTAAATAAGCAATACCTCCAAAACTAAATTCATCTTGTATGGTTGGTTTAATCAAGGTTCTTATCCCATCTTTATTTTCTTTAGTGCCATTTCTACATTTTCTAAAAATATATTTGGGGCTATAATGATCGAATTCAAATGTTATGGAGCAATGCTTTGGGATGGGGAAAAGAGTCTGTTATGAAAATATTTACAGATTTTTTTCCCATCTTTCCTCTGTTTGTTGTGCTTCCAATTTCATCAATAAATGCCTCCAGGATGACAGTGTCTAGCTGGTTCTCAATCCAACCTTTCTTTAAACTATTTTCTCCTTTTGATTCTTCTTTCTGTTTTATGAGGTGATGCTACTCATAATTTTCTAGCATGGTTCTCTAGAAGATGTTACAAATGAGGTTATATTCTAAACTGTTGTTGCCCCTGGCTGACATATCTTACCATTTGGCAAGTAAATAAATTCTCTGCTGACTAAGGCAGTTTTGGGTCTCTTGCAGTTTATTTTTATCAATTAAATTTCTGTGTGAAACATCATAAATATACATTTCCCTTCTTCCTAATTTTTCCTATTTTTCTTCTTGACTTCTCCACAGCCTTCAGCACTATTGATAGTCCTCTTCCCCTTGATATTCTCTTTTTTATAGGTTTTAGTGACACTGCACTCTTCTGATTTTTCTCCTACCTATCTGACCACTTTCTTAATGTCTTTTTCTGTGTCTGCTGAATCTTTATAGAAGGTCATTTTCTTTAAACACGGATGTCCCCTGAGGCTCTCCCCTTGGCCTTCTTTTCTCCCTTTGCATTTTTTCACTTGTTGATCTTATAAATTCCTATGGTTTCAACTATCATTTCTATGCAAATGATTCTCAAATCTATTTACTTAGCTCTAACCTCTCTCCTAACTTTTAGTCCTACCTACTGTACACATGTAATTGAATGTACCATAAGTTTAAGGATATCAAATTCAACACATACAAAACTGAACTCATTATTTCTCCACCACTACTCACCCCATTGCTGTCCCATCTTTCTAACTTTCCAATTACTGTGGAAGGTACTATCATCCTCCTGGTCACTGGGGCTCATAACCCAGGTATCATCCCCAACTTTTCACTCTCTCTCACTTTCCTCATCCAATAAGTTGCCAAGTACTGTCATTTCTGGTTTTTATAACATCTCTGCTCCTCTTTTTTTTCTCTAACCTCATACCCACATTGTTGCAGGCCATTATCACTTTAATACCGGACCACTGCAATAGCCTGCTACTTGGCTGCCCATGCTAGTTCATCCTCCAGACAGCTGTCAAAATGAACTTTCTAAAGGGAAAATGTAAACATGTTAGACCCCTCCCTAACTCCTTCCTGACTCCAAGTTTAAAGCTAATCAATAGCTCCCTGTTGCTCTAGGATCAAATATAAAATAATCTTTTTGGCTTTTAAAGGTCCTATAAACTGACTTTTTCTTTCCAGTCTTCTTGCTTATACCACCCACCAACCATCCCCTCCCCCATAGTCCAATCATATTGGCCTCTTTGCTATTCACCTTAAAAGAAACTCAATCTTCTAATCCTAGGCATTTTCATTGCTGTATCCCATTCCTAGAGCACTATCTCCACATTTCCTCCTCCTGGCTTCCATCAAGTACTAGTTAAAGTTCCATCTTTTACAGAAAATGTTTCCTAATCCCCCTTAGTTCTCTTTGTCGCTTTCTCTCTGTTGCTGTAATGGCAAGCAAAGTAGTACTTTGCTCCTTTTTTTCAGTGATTGTAATGGTAAGTAAAGTTGGGAGGCTCAAAGGCACCTGTGATTATATCAAATTTTTGTTGGAAATAATATACATTGTGTTGCCCTTAATAGGTCTAAGGAATTTTGGAGACCTTCCCTGCCCTAACTTCATCACATGGAGACCACTTGGGAGGAACTTGCCAAAAGAGTGGGACAGGAAGAGCAGGACAGGAAAGGTGGAACATAATGGAGCAGAGCATATAAAAGGTTGAGCGTGAGCTGGGACCAAGCAGAACTGAAAGAAAGGATATTTGTGATGTTGGCACTCTGTCTATTGTTCTGCACTGTTACTTTGTCAGACAGAAGCACTCTGTCTGTTGACTTGTGTTAGTGTTACTTTGTCAGACAGAAACACCATGTCTGTTGATTTGTGTTGATTTCTCAGAAAGAAAGTGAATTGAGATGATAGTGCCAGCAATGTATGTGAATATTTTTCTAACTCTGTTAAACTTAATGGGTGTAAATATTGTTATGACTCTGTTAAGCTTTGTTTTCCTAGAAACAGAAACTTTGAAGAGCTTGGGGTGGAGCAGTCCCCATGAACTGCGACTAGAGAGCTACCTACCTGTGAATCCAGGCAATAATCAGGCAAGAGCTGGGAGTGTGGAAGAGGAGCCTTAGAGCTTGGGTACTCAGTGCTGATTGATGAGCTTGTAACTTACTGCCACCTAGGAGTGGATGGCCTTTGTACTTTACCCTTAAGGATGATTAATTTAAGGATCATAATCCCTTAATGATGACCGGCTTAAGAATGATTAGAAGCCAGCCTCCAATCAAGATGAAAGAAAACTTTATATGGGTGCTTTATATTGAGGAGATTGTGGCTTATTGAATGATAGCTTTTGTTTAAGACTATGTGGCCAACTTAGTAATAAGTTATTATGTTATAGTGTTGTGAATGTAGTGCTTTAGTTTCTTGAATGTCTTGCTTTAGTTTAGTGTTGAATAGAGAGTTCACTATACTATGTGATTGGATCCTTAAAGTTATTCACAATAGCAGTCCTCAGGAGAGCTGCTTGTGTTTGGATTTGCAATTGCTTATCCCTAATTGATTTTTAACATATTCTCTTTTGTGAACAATTGTCAAATGTTGTCCTTGACATTCAAACATAAGCCTCTTGAGAGCAGATATTTTTTACCTTTTCCATTCCCAGAATTTAGCATAGTACCTGACACAAAGCAACTGCTTAATAAATGTTTCCTTTTGAGGGTGGAGCCAAGATGGTGGAGTAAAAACAGGACCTCCGTGTGGCTCTAGCTCCCACCACATCCAATACATAAAAAAATGTCTCAAAATTTTTAGAGCTACAGAACCCACAAAGTGACAAAGAGAAATAAATTTCCTGCTGAAGGCAGCCTGGCAGGCCAATAGAAAGGGACTATCCCACCAGGCTGAGAGCTGAGCACAGTTCCATGTGAGCTGCATGGTTCTGATCCCAGGGTGTCCCCAACCAGCAGTGGGCAGAGCAGACTTCAGGAGAATGAATCACCAGTAGCTGTAGTGGTTTCCAAACTTCTCAACCCATAAACGCCAAAAAGAAAGTAAAAGATCAGTTGGGAACTCTGTTGGAAGGGTGAAGGAAGAGCATGGTCTGGCCCCTGGGGCAAGAAGTGGCTGGGGCATGGTGGCTGCAGTTGCTGTGGCATGTCTGCTTCCAGAGTTCCTGGCCTGCAGATAGTAGGGGGAATGATCAGACATTCAGAGGGCAATCTCTCTTGCTTTAACCTACTTGAATCTGGATCATGCTCTTGGGTGTGTGTCCAGTGTGTGAAAGCTTGTGGGGGCTGCAGAGAGGGCAATCTTCTAATAGCTCCAGCAGCTATGAAAACCCCAGTGATTGGGAACATGTTTCTCTGCATTCTGGAAGCAAAGTTCTATCATGGCAAAGAATTCAAAAGTCAAGTAATTGGCTGGCAATATGAGCAAGCAGAGGAAGCACAAACAGATCATAGAATCCTTTTTTTTTGCAGACAAAAAGGCTCAAAGCATGGAACGTGAGGAAGACAATGAAGTCAGAACTCCTGCACCAAATGCTTCCAAAAAATTTGAACTGTTTGCAGGCCATGGAGGAGTTCAAGAAGGATTTTGAAAATTAAGTAAGAGAAGTGGCAGAAAAATTGGGAAGAGAAATGAGAATGATGCAAGAAAATCATGAAAAGAGAATCAACAGCCTGCTAAAGGAGACCCCAAAAATACTGAAAAAAATAACATCTTACAAAATAGACTAACCCAAATGGCAAGAGGCCCAAGAAGTCAATGAGGAGAAGAATGCCTTAAAAAGCTGAATTTGCCAAGTGGAAAAGGAATTAAAAAAACTCACTGAAGAGAATAATTCCTTCAAAATTAGATTAGAGCAAATGGAAGCTAAAGACTTTATGAGAAATCAAGATACTATAAAACAGATCCAAAGAAATGAAAAAAATAGAAGGCAACATGAAATATCTTATTGGAAAAACCACTGACCTAGAAAATAGATCCAAGAGAGATAACTTAAAAATTATTGGACTACCTGAAAGCCACAATCAAAAAAAGAGCCTAGAAACCATCTTTCCTGAAACTATCAAGGAAAATTGCCCTGATATTCTAGAATCAGAAGTCAAAATAGAAATTGAAAGAATTCACCAATCATCTCTTGAAAAAGATCCCAAAAAGAAAATTCCTAGGAATATTGTAGCCAAATTCCAGAGTTCCCAGGTCAAGGAGAAAATACTTCAAGCAGTCAATAATAAACAATTTGAGTATTATGGAAACACAATCAGGATAACACAAGGCCTAGAAGCTTCTATACTAAGGGTTTGCAGGGCTTGGAATATGATATTCTTAAGGCCAAAGGACCTAGGAGTAAAACTAAGCATCACCTACCCAGCAAAACTGAGTATAACGCTTCAGGGACAAATATGGTCATTTGGTGAAACAGAGTATTTTCAAGCATTCTTGATGAAAAAAACAGAACTGAACAGAAATTTTAACTTTCAAATACAAGAAGTAAGAGAAACATGAGAAGATAAACAGGAAAAATAAATTATAAGGAACTTATTAAAGTTAAACTATTTACATTCCTATATGGAAAAACAATCATTGTAACTCATGAGACTTTTCTCAGTATGAGGATAGTTGAAAGGAATATATGTATATATAATATATATGAATATGTACATATATGTATATATGAATATATGTAGATATGTGTATATATACATATATGTATGTATAGGAGGGTGTATGTGTGTATAAATATATATATGTGAGTGTAGGCATATGTATGTACATGTACACATAGACAGAAGGCACATGATGAGTTGAATATGGCTGGCAATATGAGCAAGCAGAGGAAGCACAAACAGATAAAAAAAATAAAATTAAGAGGTGAGAGAAGAACATATTGAGAGAAGGAGAAAGGGAGAGATATATTAGGGTAAATTATCTCATATAAAAGAGGCAAGAGAAAACTGTTACAATGGAGGGGAAGAGCAGAAAGGTGAAAGGGAATGGGTCAACCTTACTCTCATTGAAATTGGCTTAAGGAGGGAATAACACACACACACACACACTCAATTGGGTATCTTAGCCTACAGGAAAATAGAAGGGAAAGGGATAAGAAGATTGGGGGAAGGACTATTCAGTAGCCTTGCTATTTTGGGGGGTAGGGAAAAGATGGGGAGAAAAATTTGTAACTCAAAATCTTGTAGAAACAAATGTTGAAAACTAAAAATAAATAAATAAATTGGAAGAAAATGTTTGCTGTTTAACGGCCAATCAATAATGTGTTTAATAGGTCAGTTTAGAATTAATTTCATTTCAAAGCATACCCCTTTTCTCATTTTTATTTTTGTATATTTGTGCTTGTTTTCACCTTTTTTCTAAGTACACATAGAGAGATTATTAATGAATGACTCCCGGATTGGTAAAAAATTGATTCCTTTCTGTAAAAATTGTGATCAGTTTACTCTGAGCTATACTATTCAGTGTTCAACATGTCAAGTTTTCCAGTCCTTTCTGATTCTTTTGTGGAAGGATATATACAGTAAAGGGGCAGCTAGATGGTACAATAGATAGAGCACTGGCCCTGGAGTAAGGAAGACCTGAGTTTAAATCTAGCTTCAGACAATGGAGACTTACTAGCTATGTGACCCTGGCAAAGTCATTTAATCCCAATTGCCTTGACTCCCCTCCCCCATTTTTTTAAAGGAATATATACAGGATAAAATGCCATAAACTTTTGGGTAGCTGACAAGTCTTCTCTCTTATTCCTTATCCTTATTCTCTCTTATTCCTTACTCCTAATACATATTTCTCCCCTCTCATTTTTTTTTTGCCATTCTCATTTATATCATCTTTTGTGCTAAAGTCTCCAATCAGTAAACAATCATGTATTAAGTATTTAATAGGTAAGAGGTGTCATACCCAGCACTGGGCATACAAAGCTATAAATCAAATAGTTCTTATCTTCAGAGAACTTGCCATCTATCAGAAGAGGTGATATATTCATATATACATATATTATTCATATTATATTCCTAAATATGTATGTGTTATTTGCATGTTTCTCCCCCATTAGACTGTGACCAGGGATTATATTTTGCCTTTCCCTGCATCCCCAGAGCTTAGAGCAGTACTTGGTACATAGTAGGCCCATAAGTAATTATTAACTGACTCTGTGTATATACATATATACATACACAAATTTATAAAGGGAGAATAAAAATTACTACAAGGGGCACAAATACAAAATTACTTCAAGGGGCATTAGGTAGGATGATCAGAGATCAGGATAGCTGTCATTTTCAGGAAAGTTAGAAAAAGCTGTGGCATTTGAACTGAGCTATAAACTGAACTAGGGATTCTGAGGGAGGAGCATATTGAAGATATGGTTGACTGTTTACTGAAAGTCATGGAGACAGGGTGGAACATCCTATAAAATAAATAGAAAGTGCACCAGTTTGATTAGAAAAAAAAGAACAAAGATTTTTTAATATGCAACAAATTTGGAAAGCTAGTGAAGTATTATTAAATGTCCAAATAGAGGAGTTTGCGTTTGATACCAACACAACAGAGAGCTATTGGAACTTTTGGGGCAAGTAAGTGATATGCCATATGGTACTTTAGGAACATCATTGAGGCAGTTGTGTGGAGAATGTGTTGGAGAGCAAAGAAACTGGAGTCAGTGAGACCGAGGCTCAAACAAAATTCTAGGCAAACAATGATGAGAGACAAGACCAGAGCAGTTGTCATGTAAATAGAGAAGGGGATGAATGTCAGAGATGTTGTGGAGGCTGAATTAATGATACTTGGCAACAGATACAATAGCTGGGAAGAGAGGGAGAGTGAAGAGTTGATGATTACACACAGGTTGCAGATGCGGATGAAAAAAAGATAGTAGTAGCCTTGAAGAAAGTAATGGCATTGTAAAGAAGGATGGATTTGGGGGAGGGGGAGGTAAAAAGTTTTTTTTTTTATATTGGTTGAATTTGAGATGCATTTAGTAGAAAATACTCAAGTACAAAGGTATTTAATTTGGAGAGTCTTGTGAATTCTGTGTAGAATTTTTCTTCATCTTCATCAATTATGATTTTTATTATGTTTTTTTTCATTTTTCATAATCACTGAAGTACAAGAAAATCAAAATATCCCATGAAATCATATTCTTTTTATTTTTGGATGAATAGTACCAACTCTAATAACTCCCTTATTTGCCTCTCCAAACACTTAATAATGTTTTGTTGAATGAATGATCATCCATATGTGTCACCACAATTTTTCTACTAGTTTCATTTATAGTGAGAATGTTAATATTGATATAATTCAGTTCCTCCAGTTTTATGCCTACTCATCGATCATTTGACAAAGATCTCAGAGTTAGTGTACCAACAGCCAAATTAATGTTTGTAGCTGATCTGAAAATCATATCATTCATATCACCCTCTGTGCACTTCTGTAACATCCTATAATTGTTATATAGAAGCAGAGAAGTGGGAAAGATATGGGGACATTTTGTATTTTTTTCTTTGTAATATGCAAAAGAAATAATACATAAAAGGTACATACAATCATTACAAAGTGACAGGTGTATTCTCCCCACTGGATGCAGTAAATATACTATTTTCTTTTCTGCCATTTCATGAGACTCAGTCCAAACTCCAAATGTAATACAACCCTGCAGAACAGAGCAGAGGCAAAGATTTGCCTTCCTAGCCAATGGAGGGGGAAAATGGGAATGCAATTTGACCAATTTCTGGTACGTCACAAATAAGTAATGTTTCTGACATCGATGTATCCTTATTGTCAACTAGATATGGACTGAAAAGCAGAATTCTAGAAAGAATTGAACTCAACAATTCACTTCAGCTTGTGTGACCTTCATTACCACTGGGAGTAAATAATATCTTTATTTTGTGAAAATGTCCTAAATCTATGAGCTTTATGTAGTTAGCTTTGTGTTATTGTTGTTGCTATTTTAGTCATTTTAGTTGGTCTGACTCTTTATGACAGCATTTGGGTTTTGTTTTTTCTTTTGCAAATCTACTGGAGAAGTTTGCCATTTCCTTCTCTAGCTCATTCTATAGATGAGAAACTGGGGCAAACAGGGTAAAGAGACTTGTCCAGGGTCACACAGTTAGTTTCTGATGCTGGATTTGAGCTCACAAATAAGAGTCTTTTATCTACTATGCCAATTAGCTGCATGTATAATTAGTTAGAATATAACTAATGTCAAAGATAGAAACAATATTGATTTCTTTTTAAAAATGATACTTTGCCATGACTTTTTGACTGCATGGCCACAAATTTCTTTGGGACTACATTCTGCAGCAAGTATTTGACACATGGTGGTTGACCCATGCCAAATGTCAAACAAAAAATGTATTTTACTGGAATTAGGCTTTTAGTCTCAAAACATAAACCATCAAAGGGGAGTCAGACATCTACATAGAGTTCCAGCAACAACATATTTCTATGTTGCTATTCTAGCATGAATAGTATCCCCAAGGATCCAGGGGAAAAAAGGAAAAAGTGGGAAAAAACCTGTGCTCAAAAATTAAATTCTAGATAAAAATTTATATTACTATAGGCAAATTATCATCATGGATGAAGGAAATGTACATTGAAAGAGAATTGGACTAAAAGTCAGAAGACCTGGTCTTGTTCTATCTGTACCATTGACTAAATGTGTTCTTAGATAAGTCACACCCGCTTTGGCTCTTGGTTTCCTCATTTTTAAAATGGTCAGTGAGTCAATAAATATTTATTAAAAGCTCACTATGCACCAGACCCTGAGGATACATAAAGAGGCAAAAGATAGCTATTACCCTCAAGGAGCTCAAAATCTAATGAGAATAAATAGGAAATAATTGAGAGAAGGCACTAGAATTAAGAGAGGTTGGGAAAGGCTTCATATAAAAGATAGGATTTTAGTTGAGATTTAAAAGAAGCCAGGTGAGGCAATAGGGAGAAGTGAAGAGGAAGCACGTTCTAGACATAGGGGATAGTCACTGTTCATGGAACAGTCAGGAGGCTGAACTAGTACCTCTGGATCAAAGAATGTGTGGCAGAAAGTAAGGTGTAAGAAGACTGGAAAGGTAGGAATAGGCTAGGTTGGGAAGGGCTCCAAATGCCAAACAGAAGATTTTGTTTTTGATCTTGGAAGTGATAGGGAGTCACTGGAGTTTATTGAATAGGGACTTTAGGAAAAATCACTTTAATGGCTGAATTGAGGATGAGTTGGAATGGAGACACTTGAGGGAGGAAATCTTGCCAGGAGCTTGTTGCAATACTCCAGGTATGAGTTGATGAGGATCTGCACTAGACTGGGGACAGTGTCAGAAGATAGAAGAAGATATATTCAAGGGACATTGAAAAGGTGAAATCATTAGACATTAACAGATTGGATGGGGGAGGGGCAAGGATGGGGGAGGGGCAAGTGAGGAGTTGAGGATGACACAGAAATTTTGAGTCTGAGAGTCTGGAAAGATGCTGATGCCTTTGAAAATAAGGAAGTTAAGAGGAAGGGGTTTAGTGGGAAAGATGATGAGTTCAGCTTTATACATACCCAATTTAAAATATCTGCTTGGTATCCAGTTCAAGATGTCCGAAATGGACATCTATTCTGCATACATCAAAGTTGTTGAGAATCAAATAAACTGATGTATACAAAAGTTCTTAGAAACACAGAAAAATGCCATATAAATGTAAACTATTTCTATTATTATGAAGATCCCCATTTCTGATGCATGACACTTAAAGTATTTTTTAATCTGCTAAGAATAGGGAGAGCTGATTCTAACTTTTGGTTTTCCATGTAAAAATGTTCTCTACAAGAGAGCATCCTTAGTTAGCTTTGATAATATCACTTAAAATAGAAAACTGTATGATATAGAGACTAAAGACAAAGTCAAGTTTTACTTTCAGGAATTTTAAAAACTTGTCAGGTGGAAGGGCACTGGAACTTGGAGTCAATTAAGTCAGGGATCAAGACTTTGGGCCTTTCCTGTCTCATTCTTACTAAGTCGTAATATCCTGAAGAAAACAGGAATTCAGCATTGTAGTGCATTCATTTTTCCCATGTCTACCTTGTTAGCATTTGACTCCAAACAAATAATAAACAAATAAATGCAGAAGCAGATAATTTTCTTTACCTTGCCTTATTACCTCTCTCTTCCTAAGTGGGAATCCTTAAAAAATAAAACAAACAAACAAAAAAAAAAACAGCACCTCCATACTGAAGGGTAGCCACCTTTCCAAAATATTCTGTGTGTCAACATTATTTTCACCAAACTGCAACTTTTTGGTTGCTCAAGTTTGCTTCTATGGTTTAGTGAACAGAGCACATCATTGAGATGTGCTTTCAAATACCAGTTCTTCCATTTATAAACTGCTTGACCTAAAGTAAATTATTTGCCTCCTCTGACTCTCAGTTTTCTCTGCTATGAAGTAGGATAATGGTATTAGTAGTAATGTCTTACAGAGATGTTGTGTATGAAGCTGTAAGTGGCATTCTGGTAGCATGCTGGACTTGGAGTGAGGAGGACCTGATTCTGAATCCTAACTATGTGACCTTCCTAACTATGTGACCCTCGATAAATCATTTAACCTTAGTCAACCTCAGTTTCCTCATCTGTAAAGTAGGGAGCTTAGGTTATTATGAGGTGTAAGTGAGATAATATATATCAAGTGCTTTGCAGACTTTAAAGTGCTGTATAAAAAATATTAACTATTACTTATCACTGTTACTATTATTAATAACAATAATACTAATAATAAAACACTCAGGGGTAGGTAAAAGGTGGAGGTGGGCATCAGGAAGGCTCTGCTACCATGCAGTAGGGACACAGACAGTAGGAGAGAAAGATTAGGAAGAAACAGACAGGACCTGAGCCTCTGGGACAGGGATGGGGGGCAAACGTGTGTGTATGTTTATGTATTTGTATGTATGTGTATACATACACACATACATACATGCATGCATGCATGCATACATATAGATAATAACGAGTAAAGGGAATAAAGGGCTAAGGGTAAATACACTGGCTTTGGAGTTGGACAACATTAATTCCGGTTATGACAGCTACCTTTCTAACTTTGGGCAATTTATTTCTCTAGTCTGAGGCTCACTTTCCTTATTTGCAGTGAATTGAGCTTGAACTCAAAGTTCCAGGATCCATCAAAGATTTAGTAGTTGCAGATAGGACACAAAGTGGCTTACTGGGTCACAGTCACACATCTAGGAAGTATTACAACCAAAACTTGAACCAACGTCATAAGACTCGAAGTCCAGTGTTCTTTCCACTTTTCAGTTTAATCTGGTTATTTATTTTACTTAAAGAAGAAATTAAGTTCCTTTTCATTTTTTTGCATTGTGTCCATAGTACTCTGCACAATCCTGACAGAACGAATTATCTTTTCCCCTTTCCAACCCTCCTCTTCCCAAATTTTGTTATCAAGGAAATTCTCAAGGATATCTCAGTCTTCCCAATCTGCAAACTCAGTGCCATCCTCTCTCAATTGCCCCACATATGTAATCCATTGACAAATTTTGCCATTTTCTCTCCACATTTCTCATGTGTCTCCTTATCTCTAGTTGTTCAGTGACAGCCTAGTTCACCTTCTCATCACCTCTTAACCAGACTATCAGATGGCTTTTAGCAATTTAATTCTGATTTAACTTTTTCCTACTCTGATCCATCCTCCACAAGACTATCATATTGATTTCTCTGAAGCATAAATCTCATCATGGCACTCCCATGTTCATTGAGCTCAAGTGTCTCCCCATTTATTTCATAATCAAATATAAAGTCTTTTGTTTGGCCCTTAAAGCTCACCATGACCTGGGCTCTTTCTTTCCCATATTTTACTCCCCTCTACATATCCTATGACCCAGTTTCATTGCCATACTGGCAGTTCCTCACACATAATACTCCACCACCTTTCTCCATGCCTTTGAATTCATTGTACAGCTATAAAGCCAAGCATGAGCAGCTTTCCAGAGGACTGCTGTGGTGAACAGCTTTCAAGGTTCTGATTATATAGTATAGCAAACTCTCTATTTATTCAATAACAACTCAGAGCAAAACATTCACAGAAAATCAAGGTATAGCATTTACAATGTTACAACTTATCACAGAAATCAAAATACAGCAATGTCACAACTCAACAAGTTATCACTAAAATGGCCACATAGTTTTCACCAAAGTGGTCACACAGTTTTCAACAAAGTATAACCATTTAGTAACTCAATCATTCAATCACCCTTGATTCAATCAGTCTTTTCTTTTTTCAGTAACAATCAAAGTCACTTATTTGGTAAAGTCTTACTAAGTATGCCCATAGCATAGACAATTTACATTTCAGTTAGTACTAACCATCTCTTAAGTCATATTTTCAAGGTACATCTAAAGTTACCAAAGTGGCCACTGGGCCTTAAACACAAAGTACATTGTCACATCAATTCAAAACAAGAGTCCAAATAAAGTTCTCTTGGGAGGAGGGGGGTGTCCTTCCCATAACACTGCTCCAGCCCCTGCTTTCAAGTCCAGAGAGGGAGCTGGGCAACAAAACCAAAGTGGGGTCCTTGGGGTCCAAGGCACTTCACCCCACCCACCAGTCACAAGTCCATCCTCCCCCTGGGTCCCAAACTGGGATGCAGCAAGGAAACACATTCAGTGCCCCTGCTTTGCCTCACAGTCCTTATCTTATCCCGTGGCTGAATTCCAAACTCCTGGGTTCCTTCTCCTCCAGCAGAAGGCAGCAGCTCCAGGCTTCTCCACAGGTCTCCATGCAGGCAGCTCACCATTCCTGCTCTCAGCTCAGTGAAGTCAGCATGCAGGCCGTTCTTCTCTCCTGCTCCATGGCTCCACAGAATCACAGCTACCACAACTGGGAAATAAACAATTATCCCAGCCTCATACTTCCCTTTTACTCAGCAGATCCCATCCCTCGTCGCCATTTTGTAGCAGCAAGCACCCCAATATCCCCAGGGTGACTGCCAACACAGGTTCTTAGATCTGCTTTTCAAAAGGAAAGCAACTCAAAATGGGTCAACAAAGCTTACTTTAATCAAACAAACATATATTACTTAGTTCAGGGGGAAAAGGTCAGCACCCCAAACTTAAGAGTATACAGACAGATCAAACAGACAGGCTTCCAAACTGTCCAACCTTTATCAATATCAAAATCACAGTTACCAGAGAGGGAAGCATCAACATCTGGGTTTTCAAAGCCGGCGGGCTCTCAACAACGGCTTCCCAGAGTCTCATCTGGTCAAATCACACAACACTTCTTAAAGTGAGCCCCCAATTCAATCAGTCTTAAAGAGGATAGACTCCTTAATCCTTAACCCACTCATTCTTAAGGAGGCAAGGCCTCCTTAAGGGACACAAAGTGCAATAGTCAAAGTTCTCCACCCATGGGATGCAATTAAGTTACAATATTAGTCACAATTCAGTACTCTCTTAAAAGGTAGTGGAAAATACAAAGGCCATCCACCCCTAGGTCACAAGTAAGTTACAATTTTGTCAGTCACTACTCAGTATCCACAGAGAGGTTTTTTCCATCTTGACTAGAGGCAGGTAATTTCCACCTGAATCCACCAAACTGTCACCTAGGTTCAAAGGCAGACAGCTCCCAGGTCCACAGCTCTCTGTGCAGTTCCCACTGCACATTGAAGCTCTTGAAGCTCAAAGTGTCCAATTCATCTCAAATCCTTCACAGTCTCTGTTCCTGGGAAAAGAAAACTTAACAGAGCCACAGTCAAAGTAGTGACACTACAGTTATGCTTCCTCTGGCAGTTCCAGGTGTCCCTCAGAAGTCCTCAGCAGCTCTGTTCTCAAAATGAAAATCACCGTCTCCACAGAAATTCCAGTTCAGCAGCAATAGCCCAGCCTTTAGATGCTCACCGAGAAAATCTCTCTCTCTCTCTCTCTCTCTCTCTCTCTCTCTCTCTCTCTCTCTCTCTCTCTCTCCTCCCCCCCTGAGAAATTGTCTGTCTGCCTGTCTGTCTCTCCCTCTCTATGTCTCCAGTAGCAGCAGTTCTGCCTCCAGATGCTTGTCCCAAGAAATTCTGACTTTCCAGTATGTGCCCTTCCTTAAATACTGTATAGCTCCTCCCTGTTCAGCCCTTTCCTGTTACATCAGCAACAGGGGATCATACCTACTGTTTATTTTTTTTTCCAAATGCTTTATTAACTTCTGGTTTACATCATTAATTTCCATCAGATTTTGAGTTACAATTTTTTCCCCATTTTTCCCTACCCACCACCCCAGAATAAGAGTCATACAGGATATCCCCTCAACCAACCTGCTCTCTCCCATCTCTTCTCCCATATCCCCTTCGACTTTTCCAGTAGGGCAAGGTGAATCCCCAAGCCCGATTGCCTGCACATCTTATCTCCCAATTATATGCAAAATAGTATTAATCATAGTATTTATATATTTTTAAAATTTTTTGATTTTAAAAGATAAGCAACTCAATATATATTGTACATGTGTAGCTGTGCTAAATATTACCATAGTAGATATATTGTAAAAGACTGACTATATTTCCCTCCCTCCCATCCCACCTTTCACCTGATCCACTCCCCACCTTGAACCTGTCCCTTTTCAAAAGTGGGTGCTTCCAACTTCCTTCCCCCGAGTCTGCCCTCCCCTCCACCACCTTTCCCTCTCCCTCTTCACCCCACACTCCTGTAGGGTGGGACACCCTATTTAGTATGCATGTCATTCCTTCCCTGGTCCAAATTCAAGGAGAATAAGGTTTTGCCTTTTTGCCTTCCTGTTCTTCCCTTCCCCTGCAAACACCTTCCCCTGCCTCCTCTACATGAGACAGTTCACCCCATTGTCTCTCCCCATTCCCCATCACCACATTGCTCTCTCACCTCTTAACCTCACCTTTTAAGTATCATCCCTTCCTATTAAATTCAACCTGTGCCCTCTATCTATGTATGCCTAAAAAGATATACACACATTCACATATGTATTCACATGCCCATATACCCTTCTTCAACTATTTTCATACTGAGAAAAGTTTCATCAGTTGCAGTTATTGTTTTTCCCTGTAGGAATGTAAATAGTTCAACTTTGATAAGTTCATAGTGATTTCTTTTCCATGTTTAGCTTCTCAAGCATCTCTTGTTTCTTGTATTTGAATGTCAAATTTTCTATTCAACTCTGGTTTTTTCCTCAAGAATTCTTGAAAGTCCTCTATTCCACTGAATCACCATATTTTCCCGTGAAACATGATACTCAGTTTTGCTGGGTAGGTGTTTTGTGGTTTTACTCCCAGGTCCTTTGACCTCTGGAATATCATCTTCCAGGCCCTTCCATCCCTCAGTGTAGAAGCTGCCAGATCCTGCACTATCCTGATTGTGTTTCCACAATATTAAATTGTTTCTTCCTGGCATCTTGTAATATTCTCTCCTTGATCTGGGAATTCTTGAACCTGGCTACAATATTCCTAGGAGTTTTCTTCTTGGGATCTTTTTCAGGAGGTGATCTGTGGATTCTTTCAACCTCTATTTTGCCCTCTGGTACTAAAACATCAGGGCAATATTCCTGGAGAATTTCTTGAAGGATGGTTTCTAGATTCTTTCTTTGATCATGGTTTTCAATTAGTCCAATAATTTTTAGATTGTCTCTCCTGGATCTATTTTCCAGGTCAGTGGTTTTTCCCATGAGATATTTCACATTGCTTTCTATTCTTTCATTTGTTTGGATCTGGTTAATAGCATCTTGATTTCTCATGAAGTCACTAGCTTCCATTTGCTCCAGTCTAATTCTGAAGGAATGATTCTCCTCAGTGAGCTTTTGAGATTCTTTTTCCATCTGGCAAATTTGGCTTTTTAAAGCATTCTTCTCCTCATTGCCTCTTTGAGCCTCTTTTGCCATTTGAGTTAGTCTATTTTTAAAGGTGTTATTTTCCTCAGTCAGGCTGTTGACTCTCATTTCATACTTTACTTGCATCTCTCTCATTTCTCTCCACAATTTTCCCCCACTTCTCTTATCTGCTTCTTAAGGTCCTCTATGGCCTGTAGCCAGCTTGTATTTTCATTTGGGGATTTTGGTGCAGGAGTTCTGACCTCCCAGTCCTCCTCCTGTTCCATGCTTTGATCCTCTTTGCCCCTAAAATAGTAGTCTAATGTTGAATTTTTCTGTTTATTTTGTTTCCTTTGCCTAGGTATGTTGCCATTCAATTACTTGACTTTTGGCCTTGTTGCCACAGTAGGACTTTGCCACCAGCCAGGGGAACTTCCGTCCCAGACGTTGGGGTTTTCTCAACTTCCAGAGGTATTAGTTGGGTGGCCTCTGTGAAGCCTCCACACACTCTGGCAAACTGGTCACACACCCCAAGACCTCCACCCCAGACCAAAATCCAGATCCAAGAAGGGTAAAGCAAGACTGATCTTGGGATCCCCCTACAGTTTTCAGGCCAAGAGCAGAAGCCTCAACTCAGCAAGTGGAACAAGCTGTGCTAGCTCCTCAGTGACTTCTCGCCCGGAGGGGAAGAAGTCCCAAAGTCCATAGGTCACTAACCTCTTGCTTTGTCCTAGGCATGTATGTGTTGATAATTCTGGAAACCGCACATCTGCTAGTGTTCTGGGTCCCTCCAGCTGGCTGCTGGTCTGGCCACCCTCGGGCTAAAACTGTGACTCACACATGCCTGGGCTCAACTCCTAGAGCACTGTGCTCTTGACTCCCAACGCTCTGTGTTGGCTGCTCCCTGCCAGGCTGCTGGGCTATCCTCAGCTGGAGGTTAGCTTCTCTGTGTCATTTTGTTTGTTCTGGAGCTCCAGAGATCGTTCATAGTTCCCTTTGTACATGATTTTGAAGTGCTGTGAGCTGAAGCTCCATGGACGTGCTGTTTTTACTCTACCATCTTGATTCCGCCCCCTTCTGTTTCTTTAACAGAGGTTTAATTTGAAACTAGGTATTAATTACCTTTCAGATGTCTAATACAAAGAGATCTTCAAATTTCATTACTATTACAACAGCATATCTGGGATGCTCTTCCCCCTTTACCTCTGCGCCTTAAGAGTCCCTACCTTCCTGGAGGTTTCAGCTCTACTGCCACCTTCCTCCCACTGGCCTTTCCCATTTCCTCAGTTTCTAAAGCTAATCCCTTTTCAAATTAACTTCCATAGAATCTGTTTATATCTGCTATGTGCTAGGTAATTTATATACTGTCTACCCTATTGGAATGAATGCTCCTTGAGAGCAGGTACTATTTTTCCCCTTTCTTCTTCCCCAGTGTTCAGCACAATGCCTCTCACATAGTCAATCCTTGATAAATGTTTATTTACTGACTTGTTAAATCTACAAGTTCATTAATTTTGGATAAAAAATTTTTTACTAGGTTTGACTTTCTCTAAAAGAATACAAGGTTTTCAACAGAAAGGATTCACTAGACAACTGTGTGTGGTCATGTTTGTGCATGTGCACACACACACACACACACACACACAGACACACACAAAGAAAAAACCCTTGCTTTTCACATTAAATTGAATTAAATGTTTGTATGATCATAGAGACAGACATCACAGCTGCTTTCTCCTCTGCTAAGTCCCTGTAAGGATACACTTAAAACATTGTCTCAGTACTTTAATAATTTCACATTTTCTCTGACCACTTTTTCTTTCAAGCACCACCAACATGACATAATACCAATGTGGAAACCATTCTAGTTATTGGCATGGTATTCATAATATTAATTCTCTCGGTACATCATACATCATTGCTAAGGAAGCCACAAGCCTCTGAACTGTTTAGCACAGCAAATAATATTCCTAATGTGTATTTGCCCATCTTGACCCAAACTATCACTTAAAGCCAAGGAATTAAAAGGTAATCATTCCCCCTGGAAATTAAAATTCAGGTAGCCTTTCAAAAACACCACCTGGTACAAAGGCAAAGCCAATATTTTTCATTTCCTCCACTAGAATATAAGCTCCCTGAGGCAAGGGTTATTTTACTTTTATCTATGTATCTCCAGCAATTAGTACAGTACCTAGCATGCAAGTGTTTGAGAAATAAGTGGCAGCTGCATAACGGATCCTCTTTTACTACCTACTTTTGGGGGTTTCCTTGGAAAATACATAGGAGGTTTGCAATTTCCTTCTCCAGCTTATTTTACAGATGAGGAAATTTAGACAAACCAGGTTAAGTGACTGAGTCTGGGTCACAGAGGTAGGAAGTACATGAGGCCAAATTTAAAGTCAGGGTTTTCTGACTCTAGGCTCAGCTTTCTCTGTATTGTGCCACTTAGCTGTCCTCAAAAGGACCGGGTTTTAGAAACACTTGAATTAAATTCCGCCTTTGACTAAAAGTTAATTATAGATTTATAGTGGAAAGGAAACTCAGAGGTCACCTAGACCTACCCCTTGATTTTGGAGCTAAGGAAACTGAGTCTTAGGTTCAGTAATTTGCCCAGTCTTACCCTGGAGCTCTGACTACAAAGCTATTGCTCTTCCCACCATGACTCCACTTCACAGAACGTCACTGCTCTTTACTTAAGAGCTATGTAACAATAGTCACATCACTTAACCTCTCTAGGCCTTAGTTTCTTCATTTGTAAACTGGAGATATGGTACCTCCTATACCTTCACATGAAGAACTGTATATTACATATATCCTATTTTATGCATGGCACTTTGAAAATCTTAACACAGTAGTCAATTATATCATTATTATTATTGTAAAGCATATTAGTTATTATTACTATCATTGTTCAATTCTAAACATGTCTATTATCATCTTCATTGCCATTACCATATAATTACAAATTCTGTCAATTATTATCACTATTCCTATTACTATACAATTTTAAAGCATATCATTTATGATCCTCATTGTTATTACTATACAGTCTTAGAGCATGCTAGTTATTATCATTATTACTTTTATTTCACGAAGAATTTTCATGTGAATGTTTTATCCAACCATCCAAAAAAGATACATAGTATACTCTATTCTCTTCATTCTAGCTCTTTAAATATCTAATGTGTATAAGATATAATGTAATCTAATGGATATAAAAAGGTACACAGAGTATCATGACTTTGAAACCACTGTGGAGTTCCCAGAAAGCGAGAAGATGGTTGTTTTCCATGGAATCAATAATTGTTGTCTAAAACACACCCTCTCTCATAAACTCGTCCTTTCAAATAACCTTGCTAGGTCACAACCAGTGTTGAATAACTTAGGCTGACACCTCCCTGTAAGATTCAACACCAAAAGGATCACATTTTAATAGCAATTTCTTTTTTTAAATTATAAACAGAGCAAGTTAATGTTGCAAAATCACTGTGTAGCAACAAAATACTATTACAGTTACATGCTGTAGGGGATTAGGTGATCATAGAATCGTAAATTTAGACCAGGAAGGGACCTCAGGAGCCAATCAATCAATAAACAAGTAGTTATTAAGCACCTCCCATTGTCAGGCACCATGATAGGCAAATAATGAAATAATCTTCTTACATAGTATTACTTTCCTACTATATAAAATGTAATCCAGACACCATGGTTTTATTTCTTTTGAGATTAATGAGAGGTTCTATAGGCAGGAGAAGTTTTACTTGACTGTGTGGTTATAGAGCAAAGTTATCACTTGATTATATTTAAACATTATCCATGAAAAAAGTTGAACTTATTCATGAACTGAAATGAATAGTTCCATGTTCAAAGGAGAAGAGAATGAGAAGGGTATATAGGAAGCTGTAAATTACTATTATATTTAGACTGTTTTTCTTTTCAAAATGTCAAAGTTACTTCCAGTTTCTAAAACTAGGCATCTTTTAGGGAGGTTTTCCTCCTTGTTTTATCATATAGAGTTATCTCTTCCACTGGTGATTTGGAAAACCCACATAAAATTTTTTTTGGCCCTCCATACTAGAGAAGAAATCTGAATTATTATGGCATTAAAAGCTAAAATGTGTTGATATTATATAATACTATACATATATTTTTTTTGTATTTCTGAGTTCCTGAGCTTTTCCTTTGTTGTCTGCTAGCCTTTATGTGTCATCTGTGGTTTTCACAAAATTCCCATTTAATTTATTATGCCTATGGTGACTGTAGCAGCAAGCACCCCAATATCCCCAGGGTGACTGCCAACACAGGTTCTTAGATCTGCTTTTGTAAAGGAAAGCAACTCAAAATGGGTCAACAAGCCTACTTTAATCAAACACACATTACCTAGTTCAGGGGAAAAAGGTCAGCACCCCGAACTTCAGAGTTACAGAACTTACAGATCAAACAGACAGGCTTCCAAACTGTCCCAACATTACATGCATCAATACCAAATCACAGTTACCAGAGAGGGAAGCATCAGCATCTGGGTTTTCAAAGCCGGGGGGCTCTCAACAACGGCTTCCCAGAGTCTCATCTGGTCAAATCACACAACACTTCTCAAAGTGAACCCCAAAGCAAAGCCTCTCCTCAGGGCTTATATAGCCTTCTCTGGGCTCAGAGAATGTAACCACCCTTTTGATCCACTGCCCAATCACAAAGTATCAAGGTGTGGGCTTTCCTGAAAAACAAGCCTCCCACCACAGGCTCCAGGTGCACTTAAGCTAGGGGCAGGGAAGATCTTTAAATTTGCATTTCCATTACAGTGACATATTGAAACCATGATGTGGAAGGGATAACTGTAGTTCATATTAGACTTGAAAGTTCTCCAGCCTTTTCCTATCTGTAATGGTAATGTAATTTGACCCCTTTGTATTGGCAAGTAAGCAGGTACTTAGCACTTAGTAATTGATTAAGCCTCTGTGAAAGAAACAGAAGATATGAGGCCCTGTTCCTGATGTAACAGGAAGGGCTTGGCTGAAACAGGAAGTAACTAAAGGTAATGTATATAAGAAAAGCCCCAGAGAGGCACAGTCAGAATTTCTTGGAGCACAGTGGAGGCTGAAGCAGCTGCTGGGAGGAGGCTGAAGAAGAGCAGAGGAGCCCAGGAGTACCCTTCCCCCCAGGCTGTATAAGTTGATTCTGATTCTTTGAATGGGCTGCAGAATACTGAGGAAGCATAACCAGGATGTAGGCACTTTGTCTGTTTGTGGTTTGGCTAAGCCTTGAATTCCCAGGAACAGAAATTGTGAAGGATTTGAGATGAACTGGACCCTGCAAACTTCAGTGTTGTGCAGAATTTACCCAAAGAGCTAGACAAGGACCTGGGAGCTGTCTGCCACTGAACCCAGGTGACAGTCTGGTGAATCCAGGTAGAATCTGGGACCATGGAAGAGGATCCAGGGAATCTGAGAACCAGCCCCAAGATGAAAAGACCTCTCTGTGGGTACTGAGAAATGATGAAATTGTAGTTTACTAGTGACCTAGGGGTAGAGGGTCTGTGTATTCTCTAATGATTGTAATAATATTAACTGATTGCTGAATAAGTGAATGATTGAGTTAACTTAAATGTACCCCATGAGTGGAAGACTTTGACTATTGTACTTTGAGATGATTATTCTTTGTTCTAAATATTATAACCACTTTGGTGAAAACTATGTGGCCATTTTAATGATAAGCTGTTGTGAATACTATATTGTGATTTTCTGTGATAAGCTGAAATATTGTGAATGCTGTACCTTGATTTTCTGTGAATATTTTGCTTTGATTAGTTATGGAATAGCGTGTTCACTATTCTGTGTAATCAGAACCTTAAAAGCTGTTCACAGTAGCATTCTTCTGGAAAGCTGCTCGTGCGTGATGTTACACCATTATACCCATAAACTTGAGGGTATAATTTCACTTCCACCTACCCTCACTCCTACATCCCTGTCAAGTCATACCTGCTATTATGAGTCAAATAAATATACCACACGTAGTATCTTGAATTTGAAAGTAGAAAAGATCTCAGAGATCATCTAGTCCAATCTAACTTTATCCATCAGGAAATTGAGGCTCAGATACACTATATCTTGTATGCATTACATCATTTTATTATACCATGTGTAACATTATGTATGGAGAAGGTAATGGTAAACCACTTTAGTATCTTTGTCAAGAAACCCCAAATGGATTCAAGAAAAGTTGGATACAACTGAAGATTGAATCAAAAGAAAGAAGAAAAGAAATGCCTCATGTTGTTATACTCTGTTACAACTCCCCTCCCCCCCAACACAAAATTGATGAATGTGGGTAAATCTGTCTAATTTGTATATTTGTCCTGTGCTGCATGTTTCAATTTTGAGACTAAAGCTGAGGGTAAAAATAAAAAGTAGATTTGTTTCAACAGCTTTTAATACATAGTTTTTTCCCCTTGACCTTGTTACAAAATGTTTATCTTGAATGCCAATCTTCACCAGTGATTCCCGTAAGCAGTAAGCAGGTCTAAGTCTCTATGAATTCAGTAGTGTAATAATGCAACATCATATGTTGTATGTCTGAAGAGAAGTTCAAATGTGACTTCTACCAGTATTGCACAGTTGACCATTGTGAGTTGTAAAGTATGATATTTTTTTATCTTCCTCAGATCTAAAACTGAATTTAAAATATTATTCTTAAAATTTCAAAACTATTTTTCCCATTGGAGCACTAGTAATTTGTTATAATAAAACAAATGCTACATATAGTCAAAAAATAGGGCCCTTTTTGATACTAGCTACTATAGTTATGATTATCTTTATTCTGCCAAATGGAAAAAAAATGCCAAAGAGGAATACATTAAATCAAGCCATCAAGACATTGAGCATTACTTCTTAATGGGTAAACAATGTGGTATTTAATAGGTATAAATTCATATAACTTTATTTTATAATTCCAGTGCTATAATTCTATTAAACCTCAACAGGTTTAGTAGAAAACAACAACAACAAAAAGGTATTCTTAAGGGCAGAGGTGAAATTTTGTCCCTATGTGTATTCCCACTGCGACAAACATAATAAGCATGCAATGAATGTCAATTAATCAATAAGTATTTATCAAGAACCTAAATATGCAAGGAACAGTACTAAGTTCTAGGCATGAAAAGAAAATAGACAGTCCTTAAAAAATTAAAAAAAATTTAAAAAACAAAAATAAATAAATATATGGGTGGCTAGGTGGTGAATAGAGCACCTGCCCTGGAGTCAGGAGGATCTGAGTTCAAATCAGACGTCCAACACTTAACACTTTTTGGAAAGGCAATTGGGGTTGTGACTTTCCCATAGTCACAAAGCTTTGTGACTATGGGAAAGTCACAACCCCAATTGCCTTTCCAAAAAAAGAAAAGCAATACAATAAAAAATAAAAAACAGTCCTTGCTCTCTAAGAGTTCACAACCAAAAGTTTGTTGTGGATGAAGATGATAATGAAATGGATAATCTGTAAACTTTGATGCCTGGGCCATTTTTAGTTGTTTTTTTTTATTTTTAAATAAAATAAATGTACTTCTGTTTCAAAATTCAAATCAGTCACAAAATAAAGATATTTTGTCAAAAAAATGCTTGAATTGCTGTAGCTCAGAAAGTTTTTTTTAAACCTTACGTATGCCTGAGGAATATCTTACTTTTATAGGAAATAACCTCTGACATTATTTAGACTTTAGAAAAGTACAAGGTACTTCTGTGTCTAAATGTTTTTATTCTGCACGATTGCTGTTTTTAAAGTTAAAAAGAAAAGGGAAAGTCTTTGCTAAGTCATTAATGACATGCTATGTGTAAAAATAAAATGCAGCATAATACAATGGAAAAAAAGATGGGCTCTAGAGGATCAGAGTTCAAATCCTACCTATTATACTAATTATATGACCTCAAGCAAGCTATTAGAGCTCTAGGGGCTTCAGGAAATTGGACTAGATGGCATCTGCAGTCCCTTCCAGCTCTAGATTTAAGACTGTAGAACTTCATTAGGCTTCTGTTTTCTGTTTGGTAAAATAAAAGAGTTAAACTAAAGGATTTCTGCAGTACCTTCTGATTCTGATCTATGATCTATTGAGTCAAATATTTGAGTACTATCCAGAGATGATGATTTTTACCAGGACAACTCCACCATGGATTTTTTCCCCCCAAGACCCTTGTATTTCACAATCAAAAACCTGGACAGTCTCAGAAGAAAAAAAAATCACTTAAGTTCCCTGGTTTGCTTTTCTTTTAAAAAACAAAACAAAATACAACACACCACTTTGTTTAAGTGGAAGCCAAAAAAGCATGATAGAAGAGAATTTAGAAAAGAAAAGAGTTATTGGACAAAGTCCAGAAAGAATATAGCAGTCGGACAGTGGGGAGACACAAGAGCTCCTCCTGGTGGACGCAAAATTCCTGGAGGGTGGCTCTTGACCTGGAAATCTCAGTATCTGACTCTCAAACTGGTTCTTCACAATCCAGAGCACAAAGGGATAGGGCACTTCTAACTCTTTAGACACAGAAAAATAATTTAAGTCTCTTTTCACAAAAAGAATGGATGGGAAAAGTAGATTCCCTGCACTTCCTTAAATTATGTATGAAAGTTTACATAAAGCACTTAAACTTTTACCAGTGCAATTAAAAAAAAAATGTTGCAGTGTTAAAATAAACTACTTTGCCATCAGGCAAATTTCAAGCCAGCAATTGCCAAGGGGACCTAAACATTTATGTGGCACTAAAAAAAGTAAATAAACAACAATACAATGGAATTTAGAGTTAGGAGAGAAGCTATCAACCACAAAATAGATGTTGCAATATGACTCAGAGTCCAGCAATTTCCCCAAATTTAATCTCAGGCCATGAAGAAGAAACAATTAAAGACCAGGCTTAGAATCTGTTAAGTTTCTGTGTAAAACAGGCAAAGACGATGATCTCAGCAATTCTACTAGTGAGCTTTCCAAATGAACAAAGACATTATTTTATAAGACAAGACAGAAGCCATCTTATGCTTCAGATGGACATTAATGTTTTTCTCAACTTTGGTTTCATTTTAATCTTCCTAGAACAGTAAGTGAGATTTTCTACAGCAGTCACTGGATATAGAGGAAATCGTGCCTGTTAGTCATTGTTTATTTTACTTCATCATGTCCTCTAATATGTGGTCATTCACTATTTAAGCAAATTTGTTCTTTTCTATTCTGCCATGCTCATTTTATGGGGTTTCTTAATGTGACCAAACACTGCATAGCAGGAGAAAACTCATTTCTAAGAATTCTTTATAAGACACAGTTTTTTACAAGACACACATTTAAAAAAAAGAGTAACTGTGGTTGAAATTGGAGCTGCTATCTCAGAGAACCATCAGATTTTTATTGCTAACTGAGAGAAAAGAATCATAATGGAGAGAACACCAGTATTCTGTATTCAAAAAATGAATTCTAAGCTCATCTCTGCTACTTAATAAAGATATCAGTTTGGGGAAGTCACTTAACTCCAAGGTCTGAAACTTAGGTGTTATCATTGACTCTTCCCTCCTTCTCCCCACTTCCCTTATCCAATCAGCTGACAAATCCTTTCTTTCCAAATCTTTATGCCCTCTCTTTTCCACTGGCATTGCAACCATTATGGTGCAAGACCTCATCTCCTCATGCCTGAACCACTGCAATAGCCTATTGTTGGTCACTCTACCTCAAGTCTCCTGACTCCAATCCTTGAGAAGACTGTCTAAAACAGGAACTACCATTTCCTTTTCTTTCATTCTCCTCACAACTCTCTAAAATATGTTGTCAGACTTCAGCATTGCACCAAAACTGCTCTCTCCAAAGTTACTAATGGTTTCTTAATTGCCCAATCTCATAACATTTCTCTCTTATCACCTCTCCAATCTTCTTATATATAGTACTCTGACCCTCCCTCCTACTCTCTCTGTCTCTGTCTCCGTCTATCTCACTCTCTATCTCTCTCTCTAGGTCCCTCCATCCCTCTCTCTATAATTCAGTGACACTGGCTTCTTTGCTGTTCATTTCACTAGGTGCTTCATCCCTTGACCTTTCTCACTGCTTGTTCCCCCATACCTGGAACTCTTTCCTCACTCATGTAGCCTCTCAGTTTCCCTGGCTTCCTTCAAGTATCAGCTAAAGTCCCACCTTCTGCAGTAAGCCTTTACTGATTCTTCCTAAGGTTAATCATTTCCCTCTATTGATTACCTCGAAATTATATATATATATATATATATATATATATATATATATATATATATATATATATATATATATATATATATATATATATCTTGCTTGTACATAGAGATTTTCTTGTTTCCTCCATTAGACTGTGATTTTTTTGTTCTTTCTTTGTATCCTAGCAATTAGTATCTGGTACATGGTAGAACTTAGTAATTACTAATAGAATGATAGACCAATTTTGAACTTCAGTTTCCTCATTTCAGTAAAACGAAGCTATTGGGTGATTTTAGTTCTAAATCTATGATCTTTATGATCCTGTGGTCCACTGACCTGATGATGGCCAAGATCACTTTCAGCTCTGAACTGCTGATCTTGCAAATCCAATCCACAGATCTCTGTGAATCTTCTTCAGGATCACATATTCCACTTACTGGGCCATGTCTTTCAATCACAGTCTTTACCTTTCTACCTATTTTCAGAATTTCTATTTTAACAAGCAAATTTTCTTTAAAAAAAAAGTAAACCTTAATTACAATCCAGAAGAGATGACTAAGGATTTAAAGCAGAATCACTGGAATTCTTACACTTCCTAAAAGGACACATTTACATACCAGGAGAAGAAGCTTTTTGTTAGTTTTTGCTTAGATCAGAAACTGAGTTTATAAAAGCACATATAAGACAGAGGGATTTAGAGACAAACTCTGAAATCCAATTCTTAAATATAAATTTTTCTCCTTCTGAGTGGGTACTAAAGACTCTAGAAACATTCTTTTAATTTTTATAGAAATATTTACTATCACCCTTTTGACTTGCTTCCTGGGATCCAGTTAATGGACGTATGCAAGGCAAAACATGATTTGACTTTTTAGAGTACTAGTCAAAAATGACTTAATTACATGATTTATTATTGCTTTTATTAAATTTATTTTAGCAACATAACATAACAATGTTTAGGTTTTCCATGAATATATGCCACTCTACTAGAAATGTAACATTGTACAAAGTAATCAACTTCATAACAAAATGTCACAATAAATTATCTGGAAATTATCATAATCAATCTTATTGTAAAGGCACAAAATTCTTTGTTCTGTAATTTAACTGGCTTAAGTGTTATCTTCTGGTTTGTTTCCAAGTCCCAGGGGATATTTAAGATTTTGCTTCTGTATTTCCTCTGAACACATTCAATTTTTAAGAAGTCCAGATCAAGCTATTTATGGATATGTGTATATATTGAGATATATGTTCACATATGTGCATACCAACAAATTCAAGTGTATATAAACTTAGATGTATGCATGCATAAGTGTTGACTATATATGAATACACATATATGTTTATATGCATATTTAACAATTATTTATCAAGCTGCTATGATGTTCAAGGCAGTAAGGGAATCTAAAATGTCCTTATCCTCAAGGAACTTATACTTTAGCTGAAGAGAAGTCATAATTCCAAAAAAAAATGATAGAAAATAAAACATGATCGATGCATAGGGAAGGCATAACAAACATAATCAGTGCATAGGGAAGGCATAACAAAGTCTGACAAGAGATCTGAGGAGGAAGTCACTTGCACACAAGGGATCAGGGCAGGTACCATGGAAGTGATGTATGAACTAAGCTTTCCTCCAAAGGTATATGGGATGTCAATTGGCAAAGATTGGAAATTTAGAAAAGGGAGGTAAGTTCCAGGTATTGGTACAGATTCTTGAAAAACAAACAAACATAGAGTCTTGCAAGAATGAGTTTTAGGAGTGTTAAGGAATATAGTATGGCTATAGCTAAGAATATGTAAAATGAAGTAGTATGAGATAAGGCTAGACAGGTAAATTGGATTAAGATTATGGAGGTTTTTTTTAAAAAACTCAGGCTAAAGAGTATGGAATTTGCTTGACTGGGGAAGAGACATGGAAGAGTTTTAAACAAGCATAGGTAGATGGCATAGTGAATAGTGTTTCAGATCTGGATTCAGGAAGAATCCATCTTCCTCAGTTCAAATCTGGCCTCAAATACTTATTAGCTAAGTGAGCCTGGGCAGTTCACTTACCCCTCTTTCCCTCAGTTTCTTATCTGTAAAATGAGCTGGAGAAGGAAATGGCAAACTACTTTTTATCTTTGCCAAGAAAACCCCCAAACAGGATCATGAAGAGTTGGACATGACTTAAATGACTGAACAACAGCATTGAGTGTGATCAGCTCAGAGCTATGAATTAGGAAGCAGATAGGGATTTATATGTAGAATTGACTGGATCAGTAGCAGTGGGGCTATAGAAACCAGATTCAGATATTCACACTGCTCGACTTCAAAATCTATGTTTGTCTGTCCATATATGGCAGCTCAGTTCCTTTCCCTATTCTTTTTGACCCTATGAATTAAGAACAATAGCAGAAGGAACAGTCAACACAGAAAAGGATTGCAAAGAGTTGTGACATTTTCAGAAAAAGTGAAGATTCAGTTAAAAATTCAAAAAGGTAGAAGGAATATATGTGGAAGAGATGAAAGATCAAGAAAAATATAGGCATATCTAGGGGGAATAGTAGAAAGACAAAGAAGGAAACAAGCATTCGTTAAGCACCTATCATGGCCAAGACACTATGTTAAGTGTTTTACAAAGATCTCATGACAAGCTTGGAAGGTATATGCTATTATGACCTCCATTTTAAAGGTTAGGAACCTAGGGAAGACAGAGGTTAAGTGACTTCCCTAGATTCACATAGAAAGCACATGTCTGAGATGAGATTTGAACTCAAGTCTTCCTGAATCTAAGCCAAGTACTTTATCCACTGTACCACCTAGTTGCCTTTAGGCTAATAAAGGGAAGGATAACAATGGAATGGAGAGATGGAGTTGAGTTGAAGAATGATGGATGAGTGCTTGGGCATAAGCAACTGGCATGGGATGAAGTTTATATCTAAGATAATTCAGGGTAATAAAAATTAAGGGCTAAGAAGTTAGGAGGCAAGCTGAAGGAAATATTCAGCATGAGAGCTAATATGATGATCAGCAGTAGAAGGAATGATCAACAATATGATGCAAGCAGAATTAGCTAAAGGAGGTTAGAAACTTGGGAAGACACGAATATTGGAAGTAATTCCTGTTGAAGAAGTCTTTAGTGGGGGCAAACCTGGACTCATTCTTGCTCACAACCACCCAGATGCCCACTCTACTTGTCTGAATGGCCAATTCATCTGAAGACATTTCAAAATCAAGTATTCATTTCATTCTTTCAGATATGACAAAGAAGTAGGATAAAATGGAATATAGTTCAGATTAGTAAGTACTGTCTACCTAAGGCTGTAGAGGCTACTCTCCCCAGCTAAAACTTTGAACCTATCCAAATCTTCTGAGAAAAGACCTGTCCATGCCAAGCAAAAACTTAGGAATCTTAATAGTAGATAACATTCCACAGAGAATAGAAGTTCTGTCATTATTCCAGAAGCTCACCCCCTCACATCCCTAGAGCTTTCTGCATCAGAGCGATATTGGCAACATTTGCATCTCAGTCATGTCAGGGTCATTTTATCTCTATACATGTAACTCACTGGCCTGGGGACAAATGATATGTGCCCTTTGTACACAAAATCCTCTCTGAGAGTTATGTGGCTAAGTCATTTGGCCAAGTTTCTTTTTAAATACTGTGGGAAGATGAAATGTTACTGCTTCAATAACCTACTAGAAAAGAGTCCCAAACTTCACTATATTACACAATAAGAACTTGAGCATTGGTGCATGCATAGCTATGACTGAGTTTCCATATGTAACCAGAGTAGTTGGCATCTCTAAAAGATGGGTATCTAATACACATGTCATTTAAAAAAATATTTCTTAGGAGGTGAGTCCTTAATAATCAGTTTCTAGTCTATCTAAGCATGAACAACATGGCAATGAGCCACATTTCCTTACAATCCAACTGATTTTTGAAATGCCTAGGACAACACCCTCTGGAATGATAATTTGCAAAGAAGAGGCCACGAGTGTGTCATATGACTGTGTTAAATGGTAGATTATTTTATTAAGAGCAGAGGAAGATCCTCTAGATCCAGAACTATATTTGCCCTTAAAAAGAGAAAAAATTTCCAAACAAAGATGGTGACCATCCTTTACAGCAAGAATCTTATGATACAGACAGTATTATATATATATATATTTTTCCTAACTACTAAGGGAAACCAAGGAACAAACCATACTTATAGAGAAACTAGCCAAGACAAAAATATGTTTGTTTGTCTGTTGTGCAAGTTCTTACTAAACCAGAATACAAGGCAAACTCATTCAGGACTTTGTCATAGGGCAATAGGATTGTATTAAAGAAAAGAACCTTAGGGATCATCTAGTCCAAAACCTTTATTCAATATGTAAGAAAACAGAAGCATAAAGAATTTAAGTGGGTTGTTCAAGATCCTATTGAGGGTAAGTTTGCATAGTCAAGATCAGAATCTAGGTCTAATGACATCAAATGAAATGTTAGCCAAATTTTAAAAGAAGGGAAGGGAGAGGAAAGGGAGGGAAACAGATGTACACACGTATGTATGTGGAGCCTTAGTCTTGATCCAAAGCCAAGCAATTAAAGTCATGTAAAAATGAGAGCTAATGGTGCTTATTTTAATAGTAAATTGGCTCTCTTTCACAAACTATTTCATCCAACATTTGTCTCAAACTCGTACGTTTACTTTATACGGAGGTGGTTTCCAGACACTTTGCCGTCTAATTGGCGAACAAGAGGCAGAAAATGGTCACGTTCCTAGTGCGCTGTTTGATCAGCATGCTCTCCTCATACAAGTGAATGACAGAGAAAGGAGAAAAATATTTGGATAGAAGTCATATCATCTAATTTAGAAATATTTGCTTCAAATAGACATTTAACAAAATCAGTTCAATTCAGCAAAATATTATTAAGCCCAGTGCGTTCAGGGTGTAAGGTGAGGTGTTAGGAAAACAACAACATAGTGAGAAGATCTCTGCCCATCCAAAAAGGGTTCAAGAAATATATGAACAGGGGCGGCTAGGTGGCGCAGTGAATAGAGCGCAGGCCCTGGAGTCAGAAGGACCTGAGTTCAGATCCGGCCTCTGACACTTAACCCACACAAAACAAAAACCTAGCTTGGGCTAGGTGACCTTGGGCAAGTTACTTAACCCCAATTGCCCTAAAGGGGCGGCTAGGTGGCGCAGTGAGTAAGAGCGCCGGCCTCAGAGTTGGGATGACCCGAGATCAGATCCGGCCTCAGAAAATGAGCACCCACACATAAATAATGACTAGCCGTGTAACCTTGAGCAAGTTACTTAACCCCAATTGCTTTAAAAAAAAAAAAAAAGAAATATATGAACAAAAGTACACCCCAAGTCAGAATGGGGTAAATTCATAGAAGAGCTTCAAGTAGAGTGATGAAATATACAGGGAGAAAATGGTTATTTAAACATACCCCAATAGTAAGGTAAAAAGTAAAGTTATTAATCATTAAAAATACATTTTCTCCTTCTGTTTTCATTTCTTCTAAT
Source organism: Gymnobelideus leadbeateri (assembly GCA_011680675.1). Lineage (NCBI taxonomy): Eukaryota > Metazoa > Chordata > Mammalia > Diprotodontia > Petauridae > Gymnobelideus > Gymnobelideus leadbeateri. Next base: position 10,522 of record WOXC01009442.1, on the reverse strand, counting down.
ATTCTTTCATAGTATAATTGAACATGAAGTTTCTTTAAAATGCATGTGTATCTGCATATATGTGTATGTAGATAAACATATATACATGTTCATAAACAAGACAGGAGAAATCAAGGATTAGAAGAATGCCTGGAATTCACAGTAGAGAGACCTTGAGTTCCTGTATATATCCATCACTTACATATTCTTCTGTCTCTATTCCCACCAGAAGTGTGTATTCTAGTCTACGCTGACCATTCATTTTTTTAAAAAGTACGTTAGCACCTTCAGAAATTTTATATTCTCCTTCCCTCTTTTTTCTTTCACTATGTCTCTATAAACAGCTTGGATACTCAAGTTAAGAAAGTTAAGCTCTTGCAGTAGGTACCTTCTCTTATTACCCAGATGTTACTAGCAGTATGAAAATGGTTTCATATAGCCAGCAGGGGCATGTCACATGAGTAGATGGATAAGTATAGAATGGATAGAGCACTGGGTTTAGAGTCAGGAAGACTCGAGGTCAAATGTGACCTCAGACACTTAACTAGCTGTATAACGTTGGGGAAGTCACTTAACCTTTGTTTGCCTCAGGTTCCTCAATTGCAAAATAGGGATAAAAATAGTGCCTACCTTCTATGGTTGTTGTGAGGATAAAATGAGACAATATTGTTAAAGCGTTTACCAGTATCGGGAACATAGTAAGTGCTATGAAATAGTTGAAATCAACACCTGATTGTAGTCTTTTCAGTCAAAATTTCAGGAATAGTAATCTACCTTTCATCAATTGGAGAATAAATAAATCAGGAAACCTCATTAATTCAAAATATGAAAAAAAATTATGCTGGAGCTAGGCTGTCATATTATCTGTCAACCAAGAAAAAATCTAATTATTCTGATGAGAATATTTATCTGCACTTATTTAATAATCTCTCTTAAGCTCCTAGACACATGGTGTTGAATTAATCAGTTCACTTCTCTGGGTTTCGATTTCTGAATCTATAAAATGAAAGTGACAGGTTGAAGATCTTGATCTAAACAGTCATACAGTCCCATACCCTCACAATAGAGTTGAAACAAAAGCCAAGGAGATTAATTCACTTGTCCAAGGTCTCACAGAAAGTTTGTGAAGCAGGCTTCTATCCTGTGAATTCTTGGCTCCAAGGCAAAGTCTTTACTCATTATAAGACACTATCTCTCAAAAGCTATGATGCCCAGTATTCTCAGGTCCTCTCTCATCCAAATACAACCAGAGCAGACCTTACTTATCTTCTGAGATCAGACAAAATGGAATAGGCTCAAAGATGAATTTGAAGTCTTTTTCTGCTCTAAAATGTTATGATTCTATGATTGTCTAAGATTTATTTGTTCTATCTTCCAAACTTCATGGCTACATGTAGTTAGTATTCCATTTTGAACTTCAATAATCCATTTATTTTTGTTTTCTCTCATCTCTACCCAGGGGCTTCCTTTTTATGTAAAATGATTAGCACATACTACAATTTCACCCACTTTGAATATGCCCACCATTCCATATAGGTATGGTATTTTCTAATGTAGTCATAGCTATTCATTTGTAAATATTCACTTAGAATTCTGTGTTAAGGTGATGTCTTCTTTGCAGCAGATAATACATAAGCATGAACTTCTGAAGTCTTAACATTTTTTTACAAAAACATATTTTAAAAATAACACACCATCTTCCTTCCCCATTACAAATATAATTCCACAAAGTCCAGCCTTCATTTTACCAACAATGTGTGCATGGACCTATAAAAAGCCTTTCAAAACAGATATTTGATAAATATTTGATGAGCAACATATGGCTGAGTGACACAATTAGTTACTGCAATTCAAATACAAAAATACATTTAAATCAGCACCTTGTTACTTTCTATCTTCAGCTCAGTTTGCACACATGCAGAAAGACTTGCTTGCTTAATAGTTTCTTTTTCAAAATGCCAAACAGCACAATCTATATACCAATAGGCATAACATCAAATAAGTCTGCTGGTGAACAAGACTGGCTATGAATAATTAATTACAACTTGGGGCATAGAGTGCTTACCAGTAACTAGTCATCTAACGAAATGCCTACAAGGTGTTGACACATCAAAAAATGACCGAGAAGCCATTTATCAGCTACAAGAGTATGCTCAGTTGGGCTTTACTTGTCTATAGCTACTTCACTATAACCCATTTCCCCTTTCTTCTCTTCTTTTAACCCTCTTAATGACCTCACTGACCTCTTTGTAATTTCCATTATATCACAAAGCATTTATGTATTATTTATATCATTTAGATCATCACACAATGCAAAGACAGTTAAGAAAGCATCCGAGGATTAAAGATTCCCTGGAAGGCTGATCAGCATATATGTTTCTCCCTGCACTACCAAATGTAGTACTTTACCACCAACCAAAATCCATTCATTCTTCAAAAGTGGCTTATCGAAGAAATTGCTAGGGAAAGCTGACAAAGAGTTCCTTAGATAAGAACCTTCTAACCCCTCTAAAATAAGGACCTGAAGTTTTGCGTCCAAGGTGGAATGGGCAGAGTTGGCATGCGCCTGATACCTTCAATGCTCCTTCATCTGCAGTTCTTATATATCTCTTATTCTATACCAAGTATCCATCTTCCAAGATTCTGCACACCCAGTCACACTTATCTGCTAAAGAGGTCATCCAGTAATTAGTGCTAAAATGTTAGATGATAATATTTTGGGTTTTTTATAACTTTGAAGAACCTAATTAATTCTTTATAGCTGTCTATGAAAGTATTCTTTCCTCCTTTAGACTATAAACTCATTGAGAGCAGGGAGTAATTGATCTAAACTTTAAAGAGAGTCATTATCACAATATATTGAATTCTTACCTTATTTTAGGCATTGTGCTAAGGACCAGTAATTAAAAGAAAAGCAAAAACAGGGTTACTTTCCTGAAAGTGTTCACATTCTGATGCGGGAGACAACATAAAAAATCATGAACATAAAAGATATATTTTAAAGAATATAAGTGGGGGTCCACGCGGTCGCCGGCGGCGGCGTCCCGGCCTCAGGCCGGCGGCCGACGTCGGAGGGGCTGAGGATGCTGCCGGACCTGGGTCGGCTTAGAATCAGTCAGCCGGGGCTCGTTTCTCCACCTCTCCACCTCCCCTAGCAGGGGGAGGGGCAGAGGTGGGGACTGGGGGCTGCTGGTAGAAACGAAATGATTCTAGCTGCCCGGAGCCGGGGATGTCCCAGCAGCCAAAATAACCGCCCCTCCTGGGTGCCCAAAGAATGACCTATGCGCTGGAAGCCACAGAACAAAAATGGCTGACCGGGAGTTGATAGCCAAGGTCAATGAGGACCGAGTTTGGGAGCACCTAATTGCCCTTGATGAATTCAAGTGGATGCCCAGATGAAGTACATCTTCAGATATTGAAATAACTGGCAGGGCAAGCTGATTGATCCAGAGACTTCATATACACCTAACAGGATTTTCCCCAAGAGTCTTCCTCCTCTAGCTGATCCTGAAGTGAATTTTTGCAGTAATTACAAGTATTGCCTGACCAATAATACAATAGGACCATTTAATCCTGAGATCTGAGCTTGAGAATTAGAACCTGAGCTGTGATACCTTCCAGTTTTTCAAGTCATTGGGACATTTGGTGAGCAAGCCTTGTGCGCATTCATCTAAAACACCGAACAAGGCAAGGTCAAGGACAGAGTCTTGTGGCACCTCTCTCCAGGACGACCTCTACCCTGTAATGAACAACACTCTTGGTACCTGTGATCTGACTCCCTGAAGCCTGTTTTACTGGCACCTGCTTTATCCAGGTCCCCCTGACATGTAAAGGAAGTGTGGGTAATTGGGCGGAGTGTCTTGTATAATCCCAGTAACACTGGTGCTACTAAGTACATAAGGAACATCTGTTTAAAAGCCTCATTCTACTTTATAGTCCTCTGCTCAACTGAAAAATTTAGGCTTAGGGATGGGGCAGAGAAGCTTGGAAGTACAACAAAGACCTTAGAGGAGGGAGGAGAATGTGGGGAAAACACCAAGCTTTAGGGTTTCTTTAAAATGCAGAGATAAAAACTAAAGTGAAATTATTACCTATGTCAATAAATTATTTTAAAGTACAAAAAAAAAAAGAATATAAGTGGAAGGTAATCTCAGAAGGATTCAGAAAAGCCTCTACAGAATATGGGATTTAAGCTGATCATTGAAGGAAGCCAGGGAAGTTAGTCAATAAAAGTGAGGAGGAAGATAATTCCAGGCTTAGGGAATAGCCAATGAGAATGCAAAGTTGAGAGATGGAGTGTCCTGTGTGACAAATAGCAAATAAGTCAGGAGAGCCATAGGGTAGCTAGGTGGTAGAGTAGTTAGAGAGCTGCAACTGAAGTCAGGAAGAATCATCTTCCCGAATTCAAATCTAGTCTCAGATACTTACAAGCTTTGTGACCCTGGGCAAGTAACTTTATCCTGTTTGTCTCAGTTTCTTCATCTGTAAAATGAGCTGGAGGAGGACATGGCAAACCACTCCAGTATCTTTGCCAAGAAAACTCCAAGTGGGGTCACAAAAAGTGAGACACAATTTAAAAAATGATTGAACAGGAGAGCTACATCTTAGAGTGTGTAGAGGGGAGGAAAGTGTTAGAAAACTGGAAATATAGGAGGGTTCTTTTAAAGGTCAGACTGGGGGGGTTTCTATAAACTTTGCTGCTCTCCCAAACCTAGCACCAATCCTAGCACAGTTCATTGTACAGAAAAGGTGCTTAAAATGTTTATTGTATTATAATTTACTAACAATCATCAAACATGTACCCCTACTGTGCTGAAGACTTAGTGTGCCAAATCAACAATTAGTGAGTATCTGCCTCAATATCCCCGTAAAGCACTGTGTGGACTTTGAAGTGCCACATAAATGCTAGTAATTAATGTTATCATTTTCATTGTTATTACCTCCCAATTAGGGATGAGGCAGGGAACAGAAATTGGATCTCTTGATGCTTGGCTTACTGCTATTTTTTACTACATCATGAAAAGCTGATATTAGCTTAGGGAAGAAAAAGAAAGAAAGAAAGAAGAAAGAAAGAAAGAAAGAAAGAAAGAAAGAAAGAAAGAAAGAAAGAAAGAAAGAAAGAAAGAAAGAAAGAAAGAAAGAAAGAAAGAAAGAAAGAAAGAAAGAAAGAAAGAAAGAAAGAAGAAAGAAAGAAAGAAAGAAAGAAAGAAAGAAAGAAAGAAAGAAAGAAAGAAAGAAAGAAAAAGAAAGGAAAGAAAGAAAGAAAGAAAGAAAGAAAGAAAAAGAAAGAAGAAGAAAGAAAGAAAGAAAGAAAGAAAGAAAGAAAGAAAGAAAGAAAGAAAGAAAGAAAGAAAGAAAGAAAGAAAAAGAAAGGAAGGAAGGAAGAAAGAAAGAAAGAAAGAAAGAAAGAAAGAAAGAAAGAAAGAAAGAAAGAAAGAAAGAAAGAAAGAAGAAAGAAAGACACACATATCCTGTCTATAAACTTAAAACAGTTGATTTACTGAGGAGCAAAACTAGTCTATCCTGTGACATTTCAGCAATAAATATATACAAAGGTGGGATTGCTTCAAAACTTAAAATGTTGACCCAGAGTATACAAATCCTCCTCAGTCTGCTTGAATCATATAAAATAACAAACAAATAAAAATAAAGCAAAACTAAAGAATGTCTGGCCAAGAACCAAGGTTTAATGGGGGGAGAAAAAAATCCTGTGATTTGGTATCACAGGACTTGACTACAAAGCCCAGCTATGCTAATTACTATCCTGTGATATTGCGCAAATCACTTTATCTAACTCTAGTTTTCTTATTTGTTGAATCAGAGGTTTAGGTCAGATGATGTATAAAATCCCTTTTAGCTCTAAGCCTATGCTCTAATGAAGGTTTAATTAGGATCCAAAGAAGAGCCAGTCACTTGTTTCTGAATAAGTACACAGAGTAGCACTCAAAGAGACCCAAAGTAACTACTTCAGCAGCTACCTCAATGACTTTCTTCAGGTGTCTCATCTTGGGCCTGTCCCAGGACCAGAGCAAAATAATTTCACTCAATTGGACCAATGGTGAGCCTTTGAATAAAAACAATGAAATCTAGTTTTGGTCTTGGCTTATCATGATACACAACCACCTGATTCTTTGCCATCTACAACCATTTCTTCAATTATGTAATGATATAAACTAAGTCCCTCAGATGGAGAACTATGTTTATTGAAGTTTCCTCTGTTCTTTTGACTGTGGTACATATTTAGCTGAAAATAAGGGGAAAAGTTTTTAAAAAGCAATTATGCAGGTACACTACTCCATAGCGACTACTAAAAAAAAAAAAAACATGGAGTCACTACTTCTGTAATATCTACAAAAGAGTGAACAATTCTATCCTAAAATCACTGTAATAAAAAAATTCTTTAAAATTTTTTCTAAGGCAAGAAACTGGAAACCATTAGTTTCTTATTGGACTTTCTTGTGCCTTTATATTGATATTTATCTTTATGCAAATATCTAATAATTTCTTCAATGATGCTACTAGGTTTTTGTCTCTAATTTAATGATGTAATAATAGAACACACATGCAAAAACAAAAACATAATAGAAAGACCAACCAAGTGTTTTAACAAAAACCAGACACAGATTGCTTTAAATGTTAAACACTATTTTCTTTTTTGCTGTCTAAACATTCAATCCAAAAAAATATTTACCAAATGTCTACTACACATACACGAGGGCTGGTCCCCTCTGAATTTTTCTGTAGACAAAACTTAAATTAATTTTTTCTCTTCACTCTGGGCCTTCAGTGACTCAAAAGAGAGATTTTTCCCTTGGGTAAAAATAAAAATTGAACTCTATAAGTTCTAGGAATAAAAAATACAAACTTCACAAATGGAAGATACATTAATTTTCTATGTAATTTTTGACATGTCCACAGATGTTTCATTGGCCAAATTTGGGCACTTTACTATCTCTTTCTACGATTTTATGTTGCAGGGCAACTTTGGCACATAATTTTAAAAGATTACTTGTTTGCCAGGTCATAATTATGACCAAAGTTATATAATTAATCAAAGTTCATAATTGTCACTAGTTCATAATTATCATCAAAGCACACCAAATCCTTTGCCTTATACTAACTCCCAGTTCCAGTTCCTCCCCAATCAGATGAGGGTATGATCTTCCCTATAACCACAAAATCTTAGAGTTGAAACATAGCCTCATAGGCTATAAGATTCAGCCCATGCTTAACTAAGAATAAGAAGGAGTAGAATATCAAGTTAATTCCCCTTTTAAAAAAAATCTGAAAATATTATAGAAAAAAATATTGCTTCTACTGCCCATGAAATGGAGATACATTACAGTAGAGATAGATAAGAAGCCAAGAGAACCCACAAATTCTATTTGTGGAGTGTTTGTGTTTAGGATAAGGCAAAGGAGATATAAGAAATCACTCCCTTTGAAAAATTCCAAAACAAAGTCTAAAATAGTTGCCAATTTGGTAAAATTATTGTGATCACTTTTACGCTGACTAGGAAAGATCGAGCCAAGAATACTGGTAGAGAATATGGAATAAGAGCAAGGAAATGTTGCATAAGCATAATTGATTACCATCTAACATTGGATGTTGATAGAGGCACAAAAGAAAAAAAAAGTCCACCTTAATTTGTTCCCTTCTCATATTAGAAGTAATAAGAGTCAGTGCTATGTTTGATCATAATGTGATTAAGGAATGCATAGAGATAAATTCTCTAGTGGTAAACTTTATACAGATATTCATAGGGAAATAATAGACTTTTAAAACCTATGGTTAATCTTAAGCCCAGTCAAAAGGTTTCAGTATAATTAATGGGGTGGGGGTTGCACATAGAATCCCATTGGTAGTTTTAGGGTGCTTTTTCATGTTCCATGAATTTGAATATTGACCTTCCCACCCAAACACAAAGTGTGATTCTGAACAGCATTGTATAATATACTACCTCGTTTACATCACTCTTTATAGATGAAAGGTTATATTATTTCAGAAGTTAATACTTCATTAATATGAAATACTTTAGCCACCAGGAGTTAATTATGCCTTAGTTAATAAATTTAATGGAGTATACTCCTAACCATTAAAAAAAAAAACACAGCAAAAGGAAATTAATTTCCCTTTCTGCAGCCCTGTAGATGTCAAGAGAGAAAGTCTAGAGCTGCATGCTAAAAAATCAAACATTTTTTTTTTAATTGTCTAAATTTCTTTAATGGCTCACCCAGAATGACCCCAGTAAAGCAGAGGAGAAAAAAAAATCACATGGCCTATTATTCTAGGAGTTTATATCTCAGGAGATGGTTGCATTTAATAAACTATCACAGTGGATTAGTAACCTGGGATTTAAGGCCTTGATCCTAGGATGTGATAGCCCTAGCAAAGTATCAAGAAAGATTACCAGGTCCCCAGAATACAAGCCTAACAAGTCTATCCTGGCTCAAACTTCAGAAACATATGCAAAGTTAAGGAACAATCTCAATGCTTTCTTATCCAAATATTACCCCCGGGCCCTTTTTTTTCCTTTTTATCTACAATCCAATATCCCTATGATTTTTTTTTTTTCTTCTTCACCACCTTGATGTTTCACATCCCCACCCAAAACCAATCTTCTTATATGGCCCAACTATAGCTGGAATAATAATAGAACTTACATGGCACTTCAAGGTTTTCAAGGTATTTTACATATATTTTCCTATTTTATTTTCACAACAGCCAGATAAGGTAGGTGCTATTGTCATCCCTATTTACAAATAAGGAAACTGGGGTTGAGAGGGGTTTAAGAGACTTGGCCTGGGTCACCCAGTTAGTAAGGCAGAACTTGATTATCAATTTGTGAGTCAGTCAACTAGTTTGTTAAATCAAAATCCAGCTTACTATCCATCATGCCATCTAGTTTCTACTTTTGTGTACAGTTCATTGATGCCACATTTTCTAAGGGACACACACACTCAGTAAACTCCAATGGTTTTCTGTTGCCTCCAGGAGCAGACATAAAATACTCTGTTTGGCATTGAAAACTCTTCATAACCTATTCCCCTCCTATTTTTCAAGTCTTACCCTTTACTCCTGGACACACTTTTCAATCTGGTGACACTGGCCTCCTGGCTATTCCATGAATAAGTCACTCTATTTGTCAGCTTTGGACACTTTCTCTGGCTGTCCCCCATGCCTGGAACACTGTCCCTCCTCAACTCCAGCCATCAATCTCCCTGGCATCTTTAAAGTTTTAACTAAAATTCCAGTTTCTCCAGGAAACCTTCCCTAACCCCTATTTATTCTAAAATTCTTCCCTCCATTAATGATTCCATATTTATCCTATATAAATAATATATTATTTCACACAACTTGCAATTTGTCTCCCCCATTAGATTGTAACCTCCTTGAGGAGACGGACTGTCTCTTTTTCTATCCCCTGGATTTAGCGTAGTGTATGGTAGGTACATAGGAACATAATAATGTTTTTTTTTTCAAAATGAATTAAATACTGACACTTTTGACACAGAAAGTGAACCCAGAAGGTGTTACTTAATGGTAGATATGGCATTGTATGTAGATTCAAAGGACCTGAGTTCTAGCCATAAGTATTATGACCTTGAATGATACATCATAACCTAATTTCAAGCCTCAGTTTCTTTGTCTGCAAAACGTATCTATTATAGGACTGTGGTGAAGATAAAATGAAATATATGCAAAGCATAAAACAGCATAGTATAGTGACTAGAATGACTTCAATCCAGAAACCCTAGTCAAGTCCCATCCCAGATACATAAATACATATGCAAATACATACATACATGCATGTATACATACACATACCAACACATGTATATTGGGCAAGTCGCTCAGTTTTTTAGAGCATTCTCTGAGACCATATGTTGCAGAAGAGCAAAAGGAAGACTTGGTAGAAATCAGAATAGTGGGGTTCCAAGCTCCTTTTCTGACACAAATTCACTGTCTAACATTAAACAATGACAAATTCACATCTGTCAAGTGTTTTGAGGTTTCCATAGTATTTTCCTCCTAACAACCCTATGAGATTGGTCATAACAAATATTATTATCTCCATTTTGAAGAAATCTGGCTTGGGGAGTGTGATGGGTACAGTCTGAAGTAACTGAGGAAACAAAGATTTGAGCTTCAATTAACAGGATATAGACCAAGATACAGAATTAGATAATCCAATTTCTTTTTTTTTTTTTTTTTTGCTTTTTGGAGGGCAATTGGGGTTAAATAACTTGCCCAAGGTCACACGGCTAGGTTTTTTTGTTTGTTTTTTTGTTTGTTTGTGTGTGCATTAAGTGTCTGAGGCCGGATCTGAACTCAGGTCCTTCTGACTCCAGGGCCGACACTCTACTCACTGAGCCACCTAGCCGCCCCGATAATCCAATTTCTAATGGGCAGAAAGATTAGGGACTTTCCAAGTTGGGAGAGGGATGAGTGAGTTTCAAGAGTTGGCAGCAGGGAGAGTGAATAGATGCAATTCCCTGAAATCAGAATAAGAAGTTTCCCACTCCTTACCAAGTGTTTGTAT